>NW_021027469.1:85957-115776 GCF_004153795.1 Camellia sinensis
TCAGACCCGAACATGCCCCTGGGTTAAGGACATAAATCGGCCAGATAATCATGGATTAACCTATGGCCTCAAACCAAACCAATGTATTTAACAGATAATGGGGCCAAACGGAAGCAATTTAAAAAACTTTGTCGTTAGAGCTGTGCTTACATGGCACGTCAAAACAAGTCATACATATAACATAATAACTCACAACAGAATTACAGTATCAAAAAGTTCTGTACAGACAGGATCATCCAAAACTAAGTCAACCCATGACCTATATATGACATATACAAAGCTCCGCCAACTACAACATAAAACAAAATAACAAAGGCGAAGGGAGTCTCATGCGTGAGACACATAGGTTGACTTCCAAAACCGGTTGTTCATACCGACTTCACTGGGCTGGGTTCTGGACCTCTCTTGGCTCACCTACAAACACATGAATGAGCGTGAGCGAAGCCAGTGAATAATATCAATAAAAAGAAAATACATTGGAACATAATACATCAGATGGCCTTTGGCCCAATTCATTTCATGTCGAACTGGCCTTTGCCCTTTCGAACGTATATATCAGACTGGCCTTTTGGCCTTATCAAACTTTCGTATCACACTAGCCTTTCGGCCCTTCCAAACTGTCATATCAAACTGGCATTTAAGCCTTTCAAACTTGTCATTTCAAACTGGCATTTAGGCTTTTCAAACTTGTTATGTCAAACTGGCATTTAAGCCTTTAAACTTGTCAAATAAACTGTATTTAAGCCTTTCAAACTTGTTATGTCAAACTGGCATTTAAGCCTTCCAAACTTGTCATATCAAGCTGGCATTTAAGCCTTTCAAACTTTCATATCAGACTGGCATTTAAGCCTTTCAAATTGTCATATCAAACTGGCATTTGAGCCTTTCAAACTTGTCATAATAAACTGGCATTTAAGCCTTTCAAACTTTGTCCACCATTCAAAATTAATGAACTTTACATACAAACTTACATGGATCATACCCCTTTGAGCTCAAACATGCAATATTCAAAGCAATTACACACACATTGTGTTCAAATATGGAAATCCATAGCAATTTCCTACATGCATGTGTTCTAAGACTTCAAATTTAACAAAACCAACTCAATTCATGTTCTTTAACATTTTTCAACTTTGAACTTACAAATTACAAACAAGAGTCCATGAATCCACTCACCTAAGAGCTTCAACACTCAAGCTCTAGCCAAATCTAGAGCTTGATCTTCAAGAGATTCAAGTCATGAACCAAAATTGCACAACTCTCCCCTTTTTCCTTCTATAGCCGACCCTCCCCTCTCTTATCTTAGAGTTGAAATCAGCCCGAATGAATATAAAAAGGGAATTGAGTGTAGAATGCCCATTTAAAATAAGTCCCACTAGCCAATAATATAAGTATCAAATAATTGGGCACTAAACCATTAATTAAATCAATTTAATCTGACTTGAATCAATTTTCAATTAAATTTCACCGTAGGCTCTAAAAATTATGTCAATCACAATGGCGCAATCAATTTCGAGTTTTGTGGCCGACAAGGCCTTCAATTTATTTTCCAAAGCGGATAATCAAACAGATATTCCTACGGTGAACAGATAGAAATTCAAAACCACATATTTTCACATAATGGTGCACACAATCATGTCAAAACACATAATCACATTCATATTAAGGACCAATTAACATATTACGGAGCAGGGGTATCACATGCATGCTCCAAATTACACCAAACTCCCTTTCACATAACAAATTCATGCATTCAAAGCTCATACTCTCATGAATTGTACATGCATGTGAGATATAACTCCCATTTTCAACTTACATGGTGCAAATGGTGATCACAAACATGAACTTTAACCAAAATTCTACATGGATCATACTTCTCATGCTCAACTATACAAATTCATGGCAATTATACACATGCATGCATTATCACATGCATGCTCCAAATTACACCAAACTCCCTTCCACATAACAAATTCATGCATTCAAAGCTCATACTCTCATGAATTGTACATGCATGTGAGATATAACTCCCATTTTCAACTTACATGGTGCAAATGGTGATCACAAACATGAACTTTAACCAAAATTCTACACGGATCATACTTCTCATGCCCAACTATACAAATTCATGGCAATTATACACATGCATGCATTCCATGACTTCAAATTCATCAAATACAACTTAATTCTTGTTCTTGATCACCATTCAACTTTGAATTCACAAAATTACAATATTAAACTCATGAATTCATAACCAATTACTCACCTAGAAGCTCAATCTTCCCAATTTATGGTCAAATCTTGAGTTGGTCTTCAAATTACTCAAGTTTCTTGCTCAAATCTTCCATTTCCTTCACCCTCTATCTCTCTCTCTCTTTAGTCGACCCTCTCTCTTTCTAAGGTACAAAATCTGATTTTGAACTCAAGTAAAGTGATTAAGGGTGTAAATTGGCCCTTTACAAGCTCCTTCTCAAACACATTTCTTTAATATTAAATAATTGAGCACCATTTCATTAATTTAATCTATTTAACTTGATCCGAATCAATTTTTAATTAAATTTCACCGTAGGCTCTGAAAATTACGCCAATCACAATGGCATTGTCGATTTCAGTTTCTGTGGCCGATAGGGCCTTCAATTTAAATTCCAAAGCAGGTAATCAAACAAATATTCCTATGGTGAACAGATAGAAATTCAAAACCACATATATTCATATACATGGCACTCAAAATCATATCAAACACATAATCATATTCATGACAAAGATTAATTAGCATAATACGTAATTATGGATCAGGGTTATCACAGTTTTCCCCCCTTTAGGAAGTTTGGTCTTCCAAACTTATTTTACCTTCGCCAGGAAAAAAATGTGGGTAGCGTAGTCTCATTTCATCCTCTTTCTCCCATGTGGCATCCATCCCATAGTGTTCCTTCCATTCCACTTTCACCATTGGAATGGACATGCTTCTCAATTGTTTCACTTGCCGGTCAATGATTCGTTCCGGCTATTTGGCGTAGTCCATATTTTCGTCAAGAGCTACCCGGTGATAATCAATCACATGAACGGATCTCGAAGATAATCCCTCAACATTGATACATGAAACACATTATGGATTTGTTCAAATCCCGGTGGCAAAGCAACTCGGTAAGTAACTGGACCAAGCCTTTCCAGAATTTGAAACGGCCCAATGTAACGGGACGACAACTTACCCTTCTTTCCAAATCTAACTTGGCCTTTCATTGGAGTCACCCGGATAAATACATGGTCACCAACCTCATACTCAAGAGGTCTTCTTCGAACATCTGCATAACTCTTTTGTCAGTCCTGAGTTGTTTTGAGCCTTTGCTGAATAGTTTTAATTTTCTCGGAAGTGTCTTGCTCAATTTCAAGCCCTAGTAAAGCTCTATCCCCGACTTCTGTCCAGCAAATTGGTGATCTACACCTTCTACCATACAAAGCCTCGTATGGTGCCATAACAATGCTGGAGTGGAAGCTGTTATTGTATGCAAACTCTGCTAATGGCAAATAATCTTTCCAACTCCCCTGAAAGTCCAAGGCACACATCCTTAGCATGTCTTCTAATGTTTGTATGGTCCATTCTGATTGCCCATTTGTCTATGGGTGGAATGCAGTACTGAACCTCAATTCTGTTCCCATAGCTTCCTGCAAACTCTTCCACAATCTAGATACAAATTTCGGATCTCTATCTGACACAATGGATACCGGAACTCCGTGTAAACGGACAATCTCATCAACATATATTGTAGCCAATCTATAAGCATTAAATGTAGTCCTAACAAGCAGAAAATGCACAGACTTAGTCAGTCTATCGACTACAACCCAAATAAAGTCCATACCTCGAGGAGTCTGAGGTAGGTCAACAACAAAATCCATAGTCACATGCTCCCACTTCCATTCAAGAATAGGGAGATGTTGAAGTAGACCGTCTGGTTTCTGATGTTCAGCTTTAATTTGCTGACATTGAAGGCATCTGGACACATACTCTGCAATCTATTTCTTCATCTTAGGCCACCAATAACTTTGCTTCAATCCCGATACATTTTATTGTTACCCGAATGCATAGCAAACACCGATTTATGGGCCTCATCTAAAACTCTTTTCCTTAATTCCGGAATATCTGGGACACACATTCGGTTTTGAAACCTGAACACATCGCCTTCAAGGCTGAATTCTGCTTTCGGACTTGTCTCAAATTCATCAATTACTTTCTTGAGGAATTCATCCTCTTTTTGTTTCTGTTTAATCTCATCAATGATCGTCGGCTCAGCCGAAATAGCGGCTATCAATCCGCCCTGTTCACACAATACCACTTCAATTTCAAAATTCTCAAAATCCTACAAGATCTCTTTCTATTCAGTAAGCAAACAAGCCATACTCCCCATTGATTTTCTGCTCAAGGCATCAGCAACTGTATTGGCTTTCCCGAGGTGGTACTGGATTTCAAGATCATAATCTTTTATCAATTCAAGCCATCT
Source organism: Camellia sinensis (assembly GCF_004153795.1). Lineage (NCBI taxonomy): Eukaryota > Viridiplantae > Streptophyta > Magnoliopsida > Ericales > Theaceae > Camellia > Camellia sinensis. Next base: position 90,454 of record NW_021027469.1, read on the forward strand.
CCTGTGTCGCATGTTCAACTCCTTCTACGTAAAGAAGTATTTTAGACTTCTGTGATCCGTGTAGACTTCACAGTTTGCCCCATACAAATAATGCCGCTAGATTTTCAAAGCAAAAACAACTGCGGCCAATTCTAAATCATGTGTTGGGTAGTTCTTCTCATGTGGCCTCAACTGTCGGGAGGCATAGGCAATTAACCTTCCATTATGCATTAATACACAACCCAAACCTTTATAAGATGCATCACTAAAAATTACAAAGTTTTTTGTACCTGATGGCAATGTCAGAACTAATGTAGTGGTCAGTCTCATTTTCAATTCATGAAAGGCAGATTCTCTTTCACCGTTCCATTCAAATGGTTGCCCTTTGCGTGTCAGTTGGGTAAGAGGTACGGCTATTTTGGGGAAATCCTTCACAAATCTCTTGTAGTAGCCGGCTAAGCCCATGAAACTGCGGACTTCTGTCACATTAGTCGGTGTAGACCAATTCACAATTGCCTCTATTTTCTGTGGGTCCACTGAAATTCCTTCCCTATTGATCACATGCCCTAAAAAGATGACTTCATCCAACCAAAATTCACATTTCTTTAATTTGGCAAATAATTTCTTTTCTCTAAGTGTTTGCAAAACAGTCCTCAGATGTTGGTCATGTTCAAGTCTATTCTTCGGGTATATCAATATATCATCAATAAAAACCATAACAAATTCATCAAGGTAGGTCTTAAAGATTCGATTTATTAAGTCCATAAACCCTGTAGGTGCATTAGTCACTCCAAATGGCATAACAAGAAATTCATAATGACCATACCTCGTTTTAAATGCTGTTTTCTCAACATCTTCTGCCTTTACCTTTAACTGGTGGTACCCAGATCTCAAATCAATTTTGGAAAGCACTTGTGATCCCTGCAACTGGTCAAATAAGTCATCAATACGAAATAACGAGTATTTATTCTTTATCGTCACCTTGTTCAGTTCTCGATAGTCAATACACAGGCGCAAGGTTCCATCTTTGTTTTTCACAAACAACACTGGTGCACCCCATAGCGAAGTGCTAGGTCGGATAAACCCTTTCTCAAGCAGGTCTTGCAACTGTTCTTTCAATTCTTTCATTTTAGTAGCAGCCATTCTGTAGGGAGTTTTAGAGATAGGTTGGGTGCCTGGCACAATTTCGATAGTAAATTCTATCTCCTTGTCCACCAATTCCCCTGGCAATTCATCTGGGAACACATCTGGAAATTTGCTAACAATAGGGATACTACTCAATTCAACATTCACAAATTATTCAGACAACACATAACACAAATAACCCTGGCACCCTTTCCTGATTAATTTACATGCTTTCATGGCAAATATCAGATAAGGTGGAGGCACTACCCCATTACCTACAAACACAATTTCTTCCTGTTCTGGTGGTTTAAACACAACCCATTTCATTACACAATCAATGGTGGCACAATATTTGGTCAACCAATCCATGCCCAGAATTATATCAAAGTGCCTAAAGTTCAAGGGCAACAAATCCACATACAAAATGGCATTCCCAACACGCATGTCACAAAAACAATATACAGATTCACACAACACGGATTCTCCGGATGGAGCAGATACACATAGCAAATATGGAAATAATTCTAGAGGTCTATTCAGTCTAGATGCAAATGCACATGTCACAAAAGAGTGTGTTGATCCAGAGTCAATTAACAAAAATGCACCCTGATTACATATAGAAATAGTACCTGAGACAACTACATTAGCATTCCTTGTATCGCCCGGAACAAGCACGAAAACTCTCCCTTGCTTCACAGTATCTCCGGTGGTAGTAGATCTCATAGTATTTCCCGGCTTCGGGACTGATGCAGTTGAGCTAGTAGCTAACTTTCCACTGTTTTGATTACAATCTCTGGCCATATGCCCTTGTCTACCACATTTAAAACAGGCTCCCGACACACGATAACAAACTCCACGATGCCTTTTACTACAAATATTGCACATAGGAGATGTATCTCGGAAAGAATTCAAAGTACTTGAGGAGCCCGTGTTTTGCTTTTTTGAAAATTTCTTCTTTGAAAAGAAGCATTGTCTTTTACTACCTTTCCAATTTGTTGTCGACTTAGCCTGCCTGGCTATGTTGGCTTCTGATATTATGGCCCGGTCTGGCACCCCAATATAGGTTTACAGCTTCAAGACATTCACCCTTTCTAAAATGTCGCTTCGAAGCCCACCTTCAAATGCCTCACTTTCTTATAGTCAGTATCAATCACATGTGGTGCAAACCTGGCCAATTCAGTGAATTTGGCCTCATACTCAGCCACTGTCATGTTGTCTTACTTTAGTTTCATGAACTCTGATACTTTCCTGTCCCGGACACATTGTGGGAAGTACTTATCATAGAAAATTTCCAGAAATTTGGTCCAATCAACATCCTTATGATTCTCACACATTAACATCCACCATCTTCTTGCCTCATCTTCTAGCATAAAGGTGGCTAAAAGTACTTTCTATGTCTCCGAACAGGGGAACACTTCAAACAGCTTTTTTATGCCGAGGACCCATGCTTCGGCTTTCAACGGATCTAATCCACCATGGAACTGTGGCGGTTTCATTTTCATAAATTCTTTGGTGAGAGCTATTATTCGGTCATCATTCTGATTATCTTACACAGGTGGCACTGTAGGAGGAGGCGGAGGGTGTGGTTGATGCCACTGTTGTTGCCACTGCTGTTGTTGCCTCAATTTCTCTGTCATTTCCTGAATCAGTCTTTCCATTCTATCCATTCTAGCAGTAGAAGACTCCTCTATTTCATCATCTCTTGCTCTCACCATCTAATTAGACTTGCATTATACTTTATACAAAAGATTCACAAGCATGCATATACTAAAGAGCATACATATTCACATAATTTATAATACAAGTAGTTCACAAACATATAACACATAACCATTCAAATTAAAACATTTAACCGTATTCTAGATGCTTTTAGATTCATACTTATCACATGAATGCATCCTAGATCCTTTCTAGATGCCTATTGCTCTTTTGGACAAGTGTGTGAGTTATTAACTCGTGCTCTGATACCACTCTGTCATGACCCGAACCCGCCCCTATGGGTTAAGGACATAACCGGCCAGTAAAACAAGGGATTACCTATGGCCTGAAACCAAACAAGACATAACTCATCAGAGAAAAGGGGCCAAATGGAAGCAAATTCAAACTTTTGTCCATAGAGTTGCGCTTACATGGCACATCATAACAATCCATACATATACATGTTAGTAACTCACATCAAATTATGTAATAACACATGGTTCTGTACACACAGGATCATTCAAGTCTAAGTCAGCCAATCAAAACTATATATAACCGTAAACCAAAGTTCTCGCCAACATGACAAAATATTGCAAACTAGCAAAAGGGCGAAAACAAGTCTCGTGCGTGAGACGTATGGACTGACTCTTCAAAACCTTGGCTGTTTCTCACAAACTTCACTGAGGCTGGGTTTGGACCTCCCTTGGCTCACCTATAGACACATGAATGAGCGTGAGCGAAAGCCCAGTGAATAATATCAAATAAGGAGAATACACGAACAGTATTTAGAACAGCATGCACCAAACGGCCTTGGGCCCAATTCACATTTCTATCTAGTATATATATATATATATCAATTAACTGCGGTTCCAAACACATCAGACGGCCTCGAGCCCAATCCATTCATGTCAAACGGCCTTCGGCCCATTTATTCTTTCACTCATGTCAGACTGGCCTTTGGCCCATTCATTCTTTCATTCATGTCAAACTGGCCTTTGGCCCAACCATTCTTTTATTCACGTCAGACTGGCCTTTGGCCCATTCATTCTTTCATTCATGTCAAACTGGCCTTTGGCCCAACCATTCTTTCATTCATGTCAGACTGGCCTTTGGCCCATTCATTCTTCCATTCATGTCAGACTAGCCTTTAGCCAAACCATTCTTTCATTCATGTCAGACTGGCCTTTGGCCCATTCATTTGGCATAGCAAACATTTGTCCACAACTCAGATTAACGAGATTATAAGACTTATAGGGAAATAAGCAATTGGAAAAATAACATACTTCAAAACATTTTATTAAGATATTACTCACAGTATTCTGCCGGTGGATTCACCCTTGAGCTCGACCCTACACATTACATAACACATATGGGTCACAAACAATTCAATTCGTTCTTAATTCATTAGGTCTGCAAAAGTACTGGTTGCCTTGTTTTTACGCTCGAGCGTGAAGTCGGGCGCACGAGCTGAAAGTCTCACTACATGGCTCCTCGCTCGAGCGTGAATATCCCCACTCGAGCGGACACCCATGTCTGCAAAACTTCTGGGAGCTCGTATTTCCTGCTCGAGCGGTGATTCCCCCGCTCGAGCGGACTTCATGAATTATGGGTTTTCCAGAACTGTTCTTGAGCTTCAAACACGCATTCAAGTTGGTATTTCTTGCATTTTGCAGCCCATATTTCTCATATACATATACCAACATGATATAAACACCAAATTACAACACTGAGAAGCTCAAATCCTATGAATCAAATATATGCATGCTCCAAATTACACCAAACTCCCTTCCACATAACAAATTCATGCATTCAAAGCTCATACTCTCATGAATTGTATATGCATGTGAGATATAACTCCCATTTTCAACTTACATGGTGCAAATGGTGATCACAAACACGAACTTTAACCAAAATTCTACATGGATCATACTTCTCATGCTCAACTATACAAATTCATGGCAATTATACACATGCATGCATTCCATGACTTCAAACTCATCAAATACAACTAAATTCTTGTTCTTGATCACCATTCAACTTTGAATTCACAAAATTACAATATTAAACTCATGAATTCATAACCAATTACTCACCTAGAAACTCAATCTTCCCAATTTATGGTCAAATCTTGAGTTGGTCTTCAAATTACTCAAGTTTCTTGCTCAAATCTCCCATTTCCTTCCCCCTTTCTCTCTTTAGTGACCCTCTCTCTTTCTAAGGTACAAAATCTGATTTTGAGCTCAAGTAAAGTGATTGAGGGTGTAAATTGGCCCTTTAAAAGCTCCTTCTCAAACACATTTCTTTAATATTAAACAATTAAGCACCATTTCATTAATTTAATCTATTTAATTTGATCCGAATCAATTTTTAATTAAATTTCACCGTATGCTCTAAAAATTACGCCAATCACAATGGCGTAGTCGATTTCGGTTTCTGTGGCCGATATGGCCTTCAATTTAAGTTCCAAAGTAGGTAATCAAACAGATATTCCTACAGTGAACAGATAGAAATTCAAAACCACATATATTCATATACATGGCACTCAAAATCATATCAAACACATAATCATATTCATAACAAAGATTAATTAGCATAATACGTAATTACGGATCAGGGTTATCACAGTAGTCCTACATGCACTCATTAATATATTAATTAGGTTAACAATATAACTAATATTATCATTTTAAAATTATAATGCCACCTATTATATAAATTATAAATTTTTAAAATTATGGCATATCATCTATTTACACACGATATAGGAGAATGCAATCAATGTTTGGGCCTATTCCAAATTTGAAAGCGTGACTAGCACGATAGCCCGGTTGTAAGCCAGTGCTATATATTTGGGCAAAAACAAGTAGTCAATCAATGTTCTGGGATTTTCCTAGCTACATAAATTGAGAAGCTCCTTACCCATGGTTCAAGTCAACTATAAGCAATCTCTCTCTCTCTCTCTCTCTCTCTCTCTCTCTCTCTCTCTATGCAAGTTCTCGTGAAAATTTCTTTACTTGTCTAATTCAAGAAAAATACTTTTAAAAAAAATATAAGATTTATTATTTTATGTATTTTTGTTTTTTAAAGTTCAATTGTTTGTGTATGGAACTTCTTTTATTTACATTTTTGTAGAAATGAAAACATTCGATTGAAACGCATTCACTCTGTTTGGTTATGATTTTCAAGATTCCCTTTTCACAAAATTAATTTTTTTTACTTTTCATATTTTTTTTATTGAATTTTTTTATTATTTTAAACAACTTTTTTTTTAATTTATAGATACACCTAATGTAAATACATTTAAAAAGTATAATATTTGTAAAAAAAAAAATCTTTAAAAAATTCACTAAATACCAAAAATATGAAGAAAAAAAATTCAGTATATTTTTTGTATTATTGTATATTTATTAGTTTTTTAAAATATTTTTTTACAAATATTGAAAAAAAAATTCAGTATATTTTTTGTATTATTGTATATTTATTAGTTTTTTTAAATATTTTTTTACAAATATTTTACTTTTTAGATATATCTAAGTAAGGTTCATCTAAAAATATAAAAAAAAATGTTTAAAATTTAAAAAAAAAAAAATTCTTACTAAAAACAAAAACAAAATACAAAAAACAAAATAACTCAATTTTCAAAAAATTGAATTCAAAAAATTAACATCAAACACACTGATTAAAATTTTAAATTTTAAATTTAAGAAGAAAAATAAAAGAGGAAAAAATTATTTATGTGCATTCATTCCTTTTATGATTAAAAAAGATCTTTAAAATTTAATGCTTACATAATTTAGTACCTTGTTTTAAGGGAAAAATATCTGTTAGTGTTGTCTTCAAAACTTAATTACAAAATCAAGAAAAATATTATGATTTTGCATATTAATATTTATAAAGAATATCATTCACTTGAAAATACTTTTTTACTCATACAAAATGCAACAAAATCATTAACAGTGATTTACATGCCTAAAAGAATTTAGTCACCTCCATATCCATTTATAGAACCCTAATATATGTATAATAGTTTAACAGAAATATATGAAAATTGAATCATTCCAATTTTTTGCTACATAATCGAGTCTGTATATCTGAAGCAAAAAATTGGAATTAATTTTTGAAAATCGGAATTGCGTAAAAAACAAATTAAATTTACCAATCATACCCTTGAGAACCACTGTAGCACTTGTACCCTTTTTAAAACATTTGGAAAGTGTATTCGAATCCTTTATTTTTATTTTGGAAATCTTTGGTGTTGTTGTATGTTGGTTTGAAGGAGTATAATCCGATTTAAACTTGTTGGGTTTTGTTGTTCACACTTGTTTGTGTCTAAAGTTCCATGGAGACTTAGAAATTCTATTCTAGGGTCGACACCGGCCTTCCTAAGGGTCGACCCTTACCTGTTGGTGAAGTTTCTGGAAGTGTTGCTGGAAATTAGGGTTGACCCACTTGCTTGTGCCAGATTGTCTTTTCTACCTAAAGGGTCGACCCCTGCGTGTTTTTTTCAAAATTTTGGGGTTCGAAAGGGCCCTACCTTTGGGCGTTTTGAGGCCTATTTTTTTATTTGACCTTAAGGCTATTTGCTACTACTATAAATAGACCCAAACCACTTTCCTCTCATTACTTTTTCTCCTCTTGTCATCTCAAACCATGATTTCTTTCTTCTCTCTCTAAAACCTGACTTTTCGCACCTAGATCTCTAGATCTACTCACCTAGAGTAATCTTTTCACCATGGTCCTTTGAGAAAGATTGTAGATCTCGTCTAGGTCTTCCTTTTGGTCCGAATAGTTCGTGGTTTCGTCGCCGGTGAATTTTGGGTCGTCATCTCTTCACTTCAAGAGGTAGGGATTTCCTTACTTCTCTCCAATACCTCATCTATAGATAGATATGTTGTAGATTTTATTGCATAAAAACCATATTCATTATGGATTTTCTTGAAAGCCATGAAAGGGAATCTAGGGTTGATATTTGTGATTGGAGTTGTTGAGTTGTTTGTTATTGGGTTATTTGGGAAGTGATTTATTATGTTTGTGAAGAGAGGAAGGAAAGCCCTAATTTAATATTATTGTTATAATGGATTTAAAAGGGAGGGAGTTGAATAATCTTTATATTTTGCTAATATGGGTTGTATAATCGTGTTTATATCAAAAGGAAATAAAAAGGGGAGTGACCACGGTGTTGGTATTGTTTTAGACTAATCCTATGAAGTTTAGTTGAGTTATGGTTTTGATACCAATGGAATTGGTTTTGTAAAATAAAGAGGATGGATTTGGTTTTGGTTTTGTAAAATGACGAGAATGAATTTTTAGAAAAATAGTTGGGACGTATGATTGTAAAATAAAGAAAAGTGGCCTTTTTGAAAAAAAAAATGAAAATATCACGCTTTGTAAATTGATAATGAACTTGGGGTCGGATTTTGGAACTTTTACATATTATCATTGTTGTTGGACTAAACGTCTTGTGAGAATTGGATTTTTGTTTTCCTTCCGTATTAAATGTAGAAATTGATAGATATGAATGTAAATGGTGGAGTTGGATAACTGTCATCTCTCATCTATGAAAATATGGATAGTTTATCTATTGTGGAGATTGTATATCTATTTAGAAATAACTGTATTGGGCTATCGGTGGAGGATAGCTTTGATTGTTGTACAAATTGCATGTGGACTTGGTGAATTGAAATCAATCTTTTGTTGGTTGTCATTGAATATGACTATATTTATATACATTGTATATGTGTGGTTATTTTGGAGTAGAAAGAGGATGTACTCCATTGTTTGAGTTTGTGTTTAAATACATTGCATATGTGTGAATGATTGTTTGGAAGGAGAAAGAAGATAGACTCCATTACAATTAAGTTGGTCGGCGTGTCCTAGGTGAAAGTCCCGAAATTATACATGGGAGCCTAGCCCGCGGAAGAAATATTCGTAAAATGGCAATTGTAGTGCTTGTATAGCCTACGTTTACATGGGCCTCGTTTGACAGCTGCCTGCGGATGAAATATCCGTGAAATGGAAGTTTGAACTATTTGTGTACTATTTGTGTTGATTGAGAACCATTAAGTTGTAGCCTCAGTTGGGTGTCTAAAATGTAATGAATTGGCTCATGAATTGAGATGAAATAAATTAACTTGAAATGAATTGTCATGAAATGAAGTAAGACTAAAATGACTAAAGGTGTATCCTTGGTTTATCGTGCTTAATGCAGGTAGAGCGGGACTTGTTTATCATTATTGTCTCAGTATATCTGTGTATATTATGGGTTATGATGGTGGGAGGCCGAGTTGCCTCATTTGTCGAGTAGATAGTTGTTGGTTTCATCTTGTTTTCCCTTTGTATTGAATATATATATATATATATATATGTAAAGACATGAATGTGTTAGAAACGGACGTAAGTACTGTATTGAGATTCTGAATAATGTGAAGGACATCGGATACTTGTGAACATGTTTCAAAAAGGCAAATTAGGTGTACGTCCTGAAAGTGTGAGAAAACATAACGAGCTTTATGACATTGTTTTTAAGAACTTGTTATTGTCATATGAATTTTGAAAAAGGTAAACATGAAGAAAGAAAAGTAAAATGCTTATGTTGTTAAACGAAATGAATGATTTTGAGAAAAGTTCGTATATAAGTATATTTCTGTATAAACTGTCACTATATGTATATGATATGACTTAAAGCATTCATGATCATAGCTATCTGTATGTTGTTATTGTTTACGATCATATTGGGATCCCTACTGGACTTTCTATTCATCCCACGTTGCTAATCCTTTTTTAGGTGAACGTCGAGAAGGATTTCATGATCTAGGATCTTCTTTATGTGTTCGCCATGGGGACTTTTATTTGTAGGCGGAATGCCATTGATATAAAAGGGTTAAACCCTTTCTTTTAATTTAAAAAATGTAAGCCTACAGGCAATTTATTTATTTTTATCTCATGTTGCATTCATTTCATATTCGAATGAGAGAACCTTTAATAATAGTATCTTTATTGTATCGAATTTCTGCACATCATCTTTGAAATTGTATTATAATAAAGGATTTAGTAATGGTATTCGTTGATATAAAAAGTGGGGCGTGACAACCACCGAAACAACTCACTTATCTCTTCTCCAATACGATTAGCCTCCAATTCCTCGTCGACAGCGACAACCGTGTTGCTCCGGCAACTACTACCAATGAAAAACCTACCAGAGCTGCTAAATGATATCGTGCCAGACGAAATCAACGCAAGTCGATCCACGTAGTCTCTCAGCCAGCTTCGTCCAGCGACTTCATAAGCTATATTCTCTCCCGGCGGCGCATTCACCACCATCGGTACTCCGATCGTGTCCTTACTAACGGAAGTACAATAAGAGAGTCCTCGCCGATGTGTGGAATTACAGAGACTTCGTAGCCTTTGTCAATAATATAGTCGAACGAGCCGATTGAGTACGATCTTCGACCATTACTGGAATCGGACCTACCTCGTCGTCGACTCACGCTTCCGATCTCAATCCAGAAACTGTTCCTGCCATCTTCTGGAACCGTGGACGAAATGATTTTATTCAGTACATCTTCCTTAGTAGGATACACAGTGGGCCTTCACAACGGACACGTTTGATTGGACGAAAGCCACGCGTCAATGGAATCAGTATGGAAAGCATGACAACACAAAGGAAGTAACAATAGCTGATCGTTCCTCTCGAACTTTGATAAACATACAGCGTAGTTGCCGCTAACGATGTTTTCGATGATGGAACCAAAAGTGAAGAGAGGAAGACTGTTGATCAAATCATTGGAGGAGTTTCGCTGCTCGTATAAACACCGATCGCGATTTAAATCGTCGCAGTTGTTTTTTGAGGAGACAACGTCAGCTACGGCGGTGAATGAGCGGTTGTTGTAGTGGCGAGTGATGAAACGGAAGAGGAGGTAGAGAAAGGTAGTCACGATGATAGAGGAGGCGATGATGATGACTATTATAATTAGTGAAGAAGTCAGAGACGATGGTGGTACCTCCTCCGACGATGAGGAATGGCGGTGAATAAACATAAAATAAATATGATTCAATTATATAATTACTAATATTTAATTATTTTGATTTTTTATATGAATATTTTATTTAATAAATTTAAAAAATAAACAATTTAAATTATTAAAATTAATTCTAAAATAAATTTACTAAGTCCAAACAATTCTGCACTGTGTGATTTTTCTCTCTCTAGAGAGGGCATCGTACAGTGATATCGAATGCCAATGAATAAATGCACTTATGGGTGTTTTTAGAGAGAGAAAAAAAGTGTGTGTGAGTGAAAGAGAGAGAATTTAAGGCATTTGACTAGATGGACTTGGCCATTGTTGGAAAAATTATTAGTTGGTGTTTTGCATCATGTGATTATTTGTGGTAATCCGTGTTATGCACCAAACTTTATAAATTAAAAACAATTATTATAATTATCTTAAAGTAATTTAATATTTTATTTTATGGTATACATGAAATTTATAAGTTAACTTTTATGTCTATAACTTTTTTAATTATTAGTTTAAAAAAATTAATATATATATAGGACAATTTTGATAATTTGTATAAAAAAAAAAGGTTAAACCTGATTAAATAAGATTAACTGAGTTATGACATACCTCTTCTTGTTATGAAGATATACAAATTTAAAAGTAATAATTAAAGCAAATATATAATTTTAATATTAAGGGTTGGTTTAGGATGTTCTAAAAAAGTGCACTTTTTGACTTATTGGCTTATATGGGTTAGGTTTGGGTTGAGTTTGACGTGATGTGTTAGAGAGGTGATGTGATTTAAATAAGATGATGTGACTTAAATAGGATAGTGACTTTTTAACTTTTTGTATTATTTAGTTTATGCCAAACTAACCCTAAATATGAAGTGAAGGGATATTTAACAATAATTAAATGATATTTCTATTATTAATCTAATAATTTAAGTTACATTTCTTTTGATTTCAATTTCACAACTAAAAATACAAGATAAATATAATACACACACGGATTTCTAGTCTTTATGAATAAGAAGGTTTCAAAATATTTTAAAACTTTCATCATTTTCTTTTAATTTTTTTTATCTAATTTGATTTTAAATTTAAATAAAATTTTGATTTGATATGAATTATTTTAACTTTTTCATTAAAATTTTTATCAATTTTTAAAAGAACTTTCTTTCTTATCCCAATTTTTTTTTTCTTTTCACCAATTTTGATGGGAAAAAATAATAATTTTCAACGTTTCATCTTTTTAAATTTTATCAAATTATAATTTGATTACAAAAAATATATTAAGGGTTGAAGATTCTCTTAATTGAAATTATAGTGAAATAACATCTTGAAATAATCAAAGTTTGAGCATGCGGTTGGTTGAAATGTATAATTTAATTAATTTTCTTCTCATATTTGTTTAAGAATTGACACTTATGACTACATCATTATAAGTTGGATTATGGAAAAAAAATTGAAGTGTCAAACATTTTCCATTTGTAAATATCCTACATTTTAAAAATGAAAAAAAAAATTGTGTAACTTTTTTTATATGTGTTTATCAGTTTTGTTTTGTGGATATAAACAATTATTGTTTCAATTTAAAAAATTAAAAAGTAAAAAAAAATAGATTGGGTTTCTTAGAGATAAAAGAAACCATCTAACTTTTCTATATACTATTAAGATGGAATATTTTAAGCACATAAAAAAATAAAAAGTATACTTAGAGATTATCCCTATATATTATGCTATTGTATACAACTACAGTTGTAATGAATTAACTATAATATATATGAAAAGTTTTATTAAGCTTTCATTTTCAATTAATTAAATTATAATTAATAAACTAACAAATAGCAGTTATGGTCTAATGGGATAAAAAGAGGATAAAAATAAAAATCACAATGAAATTTAAAAGTTTTAAATTTACCTAATTATACAAAAATCGAATGTTATAGTAAAATCTTGAATTCTCAGTAAATTTTCACATTTTTTATAAAATAAAATGACAATAAAATATAAAAAATTTGATACCCATTTTTTACTTCAATTTTATGATCTTCACTGAAAAAAACAAAATTCGATCAAAATTCTTGGCATGAAATGTAAATAGATACTTCGATTGCAACCATAATCAGCAATAATTCTTATCTATCATTCAAGCCTGTAAACAAACACACAAACCTCATTATAACTTAAACCAAAACCAAACTAACAGTGGAGAAAGAGAATCACACAGGGAAAAAATAAAATTAAAAAAATAAATAAATTTATAGAGTGAGAGAATGTTACTTCCAACAACTTAAACTGCACTTAACCCAATCCGTTAGCTCCTCTGTCAGTGCCTGCAAAGTTTAGGAGTTGGGATGCACTACAACAAAAAACACTATTGGCGACTAAAATGGGAATTTTCGTCGCTGAAAGTCGTAGAATTGGCGACTAAAATGGAATTAGTCGCCAAAATTGGTCACTTTTGCCGACTAAAAGAGTTTAGTCGCCGAATGCAATGGTTTTAGCGACTAAAAGGCAGTTTAGTCCCCAAAGGGGGGGTTTTTAGCGACTAAAAAATTTTTAGTAGCCAAAGGTTAGGGTTTTTGGCGACTAAAACCATTTGGTAGCCAAAAATTAAGGTTTTGGCGACTAAAAACCACTTTGGTCGCTGATTGTACCTGTTTTGGCGACTAAAAACAGTTTGGTCGCTGAAGGTCAAGCTTTTTAGCTACTAAAAAAAAATTAGTAGCTAAAAACAGGTTTATGGCGACTAAAATTCACTTTAGTAGCCAAAGGGGGAGGTTTTTGGCGACTAAAAACAGGTTTAGTCGCCAAAAGGGTAGGTTTTTAGGCGGAATAGCTTTCTTTAGCGACGGAAAATTAATTAGTAGCCCAAAAATAATAGAATTGGCGACTAAATAATTTTTTTAGTCGCCAAAAGTGATCTAAATTTTTTTTAATAAATAATTTATTTTTTACATAAATTATATTGAATATATATAAATACATTTATATATATAGTTTTGTATTAATACTAGTGAAAGTAATATATAAATAATATTAGTTGCAACTATAATCATGAGATGGTTTAGTGGCATAGTGGGTTGGAGCGTGTGGGTAAGGTTTGGAAACTTGGAGGTCTCAGGTTCGAAGCTTGTCTGAGGCACAAAGGGAAATTTTTTTTTTTTTAAAATGCTTTTGGCGACTAAACACTGTGGTCGCCAAAAGATTGAGCATTGCCGACGAAAAAAATAGTCGTATAAAATAAAATGACAATAAAATATAAAAAATTTGATACCTATTTTTTTACTTCAATTTTATGATCTTCACTGAAGAAAACAAAATTCGATCAAAATTCTTGGCATGAAATGTAAATAGATACTTCGATTGCAACCATAATCAGCAATAATTCTTATCTATCATGCAAGCCTGTAAACAAACACACAAACCTCATTATAACTGAAACCAAAACCAAACTAACAGTGGAGAAAGAGAATCACACAGGGAAAAAATAAAATTAAAAAAATAAATAAATTTATAGAGTGAGAGAATGTTACTTCCAACAACTTAAACTGCACTTAACCCAATCCGTTAGCTTTAGTCGCCAAAGGTATTGCCGACTGTCTGTTCGCGACAAACCCGGTGACTAAAAGATTTTGTCGGGAAAAGTGGAAATTTGACATTTGGCTACTAAAAAGGGACTTTTGGCGACTAAAAATTTAGTCGCCAAAGGTGTATTTTCTTGTAGTGATGACTAATCAGATTATTCTTTAAATAAGACTTGAAAATTGATTAATTTGTCTCATTAACTGATTTAAAATTTTGATATATATACATCAGAAAAATGGATAATTATATTAGTGAATCATAATTCAAATTTAGATATTGTCATTTTTTTTAGATCCATATCTAAATCTTTAACTTTTTTTTAAAATTTTTGTGTGGTTTCTATTCGGGTTTTTAGTTTTTTTTTTCAATTTATTTAAGATGGAGTTTGTAACGCCCTCAAAATAACAACAATAAACCCATCTAATAAGACATACATTTACATATAAACTAACCACATTCTTTCATTCATTAGAGTTCCATTACATAAGTATTACATGTTAACCTCTTTATCTGTTGTTTCTATTTGTTTTTAATTATTATTATTTAGGTAAGTTATGATATGAGTTAGATATGTGATAGACATGTGAGTTTATTGACTTAAAATATAATGGTGGGAGACATTTTTAAATTAGATTTATTTAGATAAACTTTAAAGATTTTTAAAATTTAAAAATGGATATTGAGATGCAAAAGAAAGATTTTAACTAAATAAATAAAAATCAAATTTATTAATTTTATCTGTTTGTGTATCTGATTTTTAGTTTTTTTTTTTGGTTATGTTATAATATAATATATAAGATATAGATAGATATATCGACAACTTTCATGAAAAATATTATCTGATTTTTTGGGGAAGAGTGAATGAAGGCAAATTTTAATATACATATTTTTTAAAATCGGTGAGAGAGATTAGGATGGAGAGACTGTGAAATATTTTTGTTATTAAATAAATCAATCAATCAATAGTTTTTTTAATATATTTTATAAATTAAAAAATTAATAATTTTAGAAAATTGATTAATTTGCCTATAACACCCCGTATTTTATTATTCAGATAACATTATCAATATTCATTAATGAAGTCCATTTACAAATGTCAATTCATCCTTAGATGAAATGATGAATAATTAAATATACATGTTCCCTCTCATTGCACAACAATGACATTTACATACAAATCAAAGAAATGCCTTGAGGCTTATAATAAAAGAGAGGATACTACTCTTTACAAAAATAACACTCAGCCAAACAAACAAATGAAGTAGTACAATCTATTACTACATTACACTTATGAAATGGTAAAACCCATTGTTTGATCTTCAAATCCGAAAGCATTTCCTGTACACATATATAAGCAGGGGGTGAGCAACCACTAGCTCACCAAACAATCTCATATTAAGACATTAAGAGATATGCGGGTACAAAGATAATCATACATATACTTGAAATCAAACCATGTCAAAAACGATACGATTCTATTACATCATCACTTAAATCCCATTTATTTAATTAACCACAACTTGTTAACTTAAATAAATAAACATGTTTCAATAGCAACAGGACATCCTTTTTAATTCATTCAATTACCTCATTGTCAATTAAATCAAATAATTAAACAATTCATAATGACATCTAACAAAGCATCATATACATTTTATATAGTCTTATGAGATGAATACATATGCCATGTTATGCTCAAAATATTTTTCTCATCTTTTGAAAATCTTATGCACAATGCCAATTTGAAAACACATTAATCCAACAATT
Organism: Camellia sinensis; assembly: GCF_004153795.1. Lineage (NCBI taxonomy): Eukaryota > Viridiplantae > Streptophyta > Magnoliopsida > Ericales > Theaceae > Camellia > Camellia sinensis. The sequence goes on from NW_021027469.1 coordinate 106,613, forward strand.
TCAATAAAATTCCAAGGTGGTAAATACGACTCAGGTAATCCCTAGGCTGGTGTCTGCAAGTAGACTATACAAGTACTACCAAATTGTCATTTTTACCGGTATTAACAGGAAGGCTCCACACCTATCCGCGCAGGTTTTTGGTCTTTCACCATGGACACTCAGGCCAACTTAACTAATACCAACTACACTCCCTATCCAGACTTACCAATGTATTTACCAAAAACAAAACAATAGATCTTGTTTCATAAAACAATTTCTCTTTTAAAACCATAACCTTCCAATGCAAGATTAAAAATCAATTTCAATAGTGGTTCGATAAAATGATAATGCAAAATGTGCAATCCTTCATATGATTCCATTTCCAATTTCCTCTACATAATTCTCCATTGTGATCAATTTACATATCCCTATTAATGTAATATCACGATACAACTCCAAGAGATAATATAATAATGTCAATGTTCATATATTTACCACATGTAAATCAACAACTTCTAACTTAGTCTTTTCAAGACAATTCAACAATATTCCTTATATAAAACAAACTTCCAAAGTCAAACATTTTCTTACCTTTCCAAAAATCTTATCATTTAAATACCAACATGGCAATCCCCTACTGGTTATCAAAATTAAAACTTCTAAGCAATAGGTTCATCAATAGCAATAACATATGACACCAAAGTGAGTTCAAGTTTTCATCGATTTCTAACTCATATACTTTATCAATGAAATGTAATTACAATTTTTTCAAAACTCATCCCCATTCCAAACATTAAATAGAATCAAATTCTCATTTTTCTCATGCAAGTGAAATCTCGAGATCTTCAAGTTCAATCATAATTCTCAATAAGCATAAGTGAATATTCTAACATTTAATCAATTATATCAAAATCTTCTCTTGACTATGAATATAAAATATAGCGTAAGTGTTCACTTTTCGATTATCAACATCAACCGCATCAAATTAAACCAAGGAAAAATAAATGAATAAATAAATAAAAGTTTTGATAACTCATTCTTATTTTAATCCAATTCATCCATTTGCTTCAAACGAGCTACAATCATATTCTTTTCTTTTTTTGTCAAAATCTACCAAAATAATTCGAATATCTTATATATGAATTTTAGGTATTATTATGATAACATAACTCAACTAGTAAAACTATGGACCAAATACCATACCACTTCAACTTAATCTCACTTATTTCTCCAAATCTCATTCTTGGTCAACATCATCACTTTTAATTTGATAATATTAATAGTTATGAATTTAAACCCAATAATACTTCTTTAATTACGAAGAATTTTAAATATTAACCAAACTAATTTAATTCATCAAATTAGTAAATCCATTAAGTTCACCATCTTCCAAATTAATAACACCAAACATAAATTCACATGACTCATCAATTTATTTTTCCTCTCAAAAATAAATTCTAAAACTCAAAGATGAGATAAATATTTCAACATTATTTTCCCAAAATAAATTATCTAACCATAATATGAGGTAGATACAACTCATACAACTATTTATTTTATTTTATTTTCTTATTTTTAACAAGTATTTCCAACACAAGATGATTTTTCCAAATCAATTGCAAAATAACAATATTCTTAACACTTCAACTTAATTTTTCTTCCAAAAATTACCAAACAAAAATCTAAATATATCTATACTATTATTAAAAGCCAACAACTACTTTGGTGTCTTGAAGCCATCCTCTCATAATTTTTTACTAATTTTCCTAAAATAACCTTAACTTCTTCAATAATTATACTATTTTTAAACTCATATCAATGTATAATTAAGGATAAATATAAATACTATTATTAAAAGCCAACAACTACTTTGGTGTCTTGAAGCCATCCTCTCATAATTTTTTACTAATTTTTCTAAAATAACCTTAACTTCTTCAATAATTATACTATTTTTAAACTCATATCAATGTATAATTAAGGATAAAATCATAAATTATTAACTCACAAAATATAACTTCCCACATTAAATAACTTCCCATGTTCAATGACTTCTTTCAACTTCCATCTTCTTTCAACCCCACCATACGGCTTTGCCACCTCTATTGCATGCTTTTGTTCATTTCCCTCTCTTCACTCCTTTCTCTCCTCCCCTTCTTCTCTGTCCCCAAACCCAAACTACACAGAAAGAAAAGAGAAAAAAGGAAAAACAAAGAGTAAAGATAACCAAGAAGAAGAAATCAGTTTCCATGGCCGTTGAAGCACACCATCTTAATCTCGATGGCGTTTGTACCCAAGAGAATACAAGTTTAGGCTGTTTGATGTAATTGTTAGCGAGAAGTATGCTTTAAATTTCTTCGAACCATGTATTTATGAGAACTTTTTGTATGGATTATATATATACATTACATTGTAAATTGAAATTTTTGTATGGATTATACACACACATCCGAGACCTGTCACAAACACTGAAACCACCACCATCATCATCAACGTTGCAAAGATCGTACGGCCCACATTCCTCCCCGAAACCAAACACTGTGCAATCGCTAACCCCCTCATCACCTCCATCCTCCTCAACAACCATAAGTATTGAATCAAATTGAAATTTTTGTATGGATTATACACACACATCCCAGTCCTGTCACAAACACTGAAACCACCACCATCATCATCAACGTTGCAAAGATCGTACGGCCCACATTCCTCCCCGAAACCAAACACTGTGCAATCGCTAACCCCCTCATCACCTCCATCCTCCTCAACAACCATAAGTATCGAATCACCCGGTGGTCATTGTGGTCGTAATCGTAATCGTAATCGTATTCGTAATCTACTCCGTTTAACAAATAACAATCTGATGATTTCTCGCAATCCATGAAATCTCCAACGCGGCGGCGATGGGCGGCGGTGTGTAGTCTAGGACTGGCGTTGGCGGTGGTGGCGACACCGGTGGACATCAAAACCGTTGATTGCTGAGTTATGGGTATGGGTGATTTTTGCTTCTCTCTCTAAAAAAAGAAGTATAATTTTATCTCTCTATATTTCTGTGAAATGTTTCTGAACCATGTTCCTTTGGGAAAAAAAAAACATATAGTATAAGTTTATATTCAAATTTTTTTTATATATATAAAAAATTGTGAAGTATAAAATGTGTGCAATTATTTAGACTTAGATTACATTTAAAAAGTTTGGTTTTTTTTTTTCACAGTTAACTCTTTTAAGCTTTTTTTTCGGTTTTGTTTTTTTTTTTTTTTTTTTGTGTATAAATTCAGTTTTTAAAAAATAAATTTGTTTTTTCACTTAATTTTGTTTGTATGTTATTTAAAATTAAATCCAGTGATCTTAAAAAAATCATATAAAATGAGTGTCTTGAGTTTGTATTTTTTAATTTTTTTAATTTTTGGTGTAATACTGTTAGTTATACTTTCTATAAAAAAATTTACAAAATAAAATGTTTCATTGTGTTATTAGGTTAAAAAAAATCAATTATTATTTGTTATTTAAAATTAAATCCAGTGGTCTTAAAAAAAATCATATAAAATGAGTGTCTTGAGTTTGTATTTTTTAATTTTTTTAATTTTTGGTGTAATACTGTTAGTTATACTTTCTATAAAAAAAATTTACAAAATAAAATGTTTCATTGTGTTATTAGGTTAAAAAAAATCAATTATTATTTTTCTTAGTTTATATCAACATCTGTGTTTGTAAGTTTATATTCATTTTTTTTTATATATATTTAAAAAATTGTGAAGCATAAAATGTGTGTAATTATTTAGACTTAGACTTAAAAAATTTGGGATTTCTTTTCCATTTGATTTGGACTATGTTAATCGATGTCAAAATGTATTTTTAAAATTTTGTAGTTTCATTTATAAAAAACTTCAATAATATTTACATTTTGTGTCTTTATATATAATAAGCCAATTAGAAATCAAAATTATTATTGTACTCTATTAGTCAAAGTACGCATGTGAACAATTGTGGCTCACTTTAACAACGTAAAATTCTAATTTAATCAATGTACATTGTTTGTAAATTAGTTTTTACATATATCTTATATATTTTTTGCAAGATTAGAAAGATCTTCAGTCTTATCTTACCAAATTGAGATTTTATATGAATTTTTGTTTTAGAGTTTTCTTTAATTAAGATTAGTAAATATTATATTTTCTTAAAAAAAAATTGGACAAATTTTAACGTATATCTATTTCATTTATCAAATATCTTAATATCAAATGTTACATTACACATAGTTATACATGTGATTTATATGTGCATTATTAGAAAATTTAATGTAAATTTCATATTATAATTCCAAACGAGTTTGCACACGCATCGCGTGTGCGCGGCCGCTAGTATATATATATGTGTGTGTGTGTGCGCGCGCGTGCGCAATACCTCTTATAATAACATATTTTCTCAAAATAACCCTAACATAGCTTTAATGTAAGAATATGAAGAAAATTCCTATCTCAAATATGAAGAAAAGCAAATCTAAAAATCAAACTTTTCCCGATCATAAATCTGAGACCACCATTGCGAAAATCACGACGAGTTCTCCAACTTTCATGTACAACACTTTGGCAAATTCTCACTGTAAAGACTCTCATTTTAAGGTCAAAATTGAGCTTCAATGAAGAGAGAGAGAGAGAGAGAGAGAGAGAGAGAGAGAGAGAGAGGGGGGGCAGAACCCTTTGTCAACAAAACAAAACAAAACAAAATGGAAAAAGAAGGAAGGAAGGCATGGGGACAACCCCACGTGGGTTTGGTGGCTTCCCAAGAATTCTCACCCAATTTAATACATAAATAATATAAAATATATTATAAAACATCTCAAAATTTTGTAAGATAAATTATAAAAATAATATAATTTTTCTTCTCACAAAATATAACATTTTTATACAATATAAGTTATAATATTTTACTCACCACAAAATATATACACATTTTATTCATTATAAAAATATATAATTTTCACCATATGGTACACACCATAAAATCAACTATCAAATATTTATTATAATCCTATATAATAAATAATAACAACTCCCAAGGTGGTTACTATCAATCACCTAATTAAAAAGGACTAAACAGTTAAACAAGAGTCATTAAAAAAACTCAATTTAAATTAAATCCAAATCATGAGTCTCACCCGTAAGTCATAAATGATCCAATTATATACCAAAATAGACCCAACAATTTATCTCAAATTATGGTCCAAACACTCAAAACTCAATTTCAAATTCTGCTACAAATTAAACTAAATCAGTCTACGAATTTTCATAAAAATAAATACTCACCATTAAATTCCAAATTTTTTTTATCCAACATGCTAGACTCTTATAAGAACAACATAATAAAAATTTCAAAATTTCTAATATCGAAAATTATATTTTGAAAAAAAAAATTATTACAAAATTGAGCAATTTTTGCACATAACTTTACACAACACTCCAATCCAAATTTTACTCAATTAATTTATGCACTGACTATTTAAAAAAAAAATATTTTAGGTCATTACATTGCCCCATTATGTGATTTAAAATTTTGATAGATATACATCGAAAAAATAGATAATTATATTACTAAATCACAATTCAAATTTAGATGTTATATTTTTTTTAGATCCATAGCTAAATTCTTATCTTCTTTATTTTTGTGTGTAACCATAGTGTATGAGAGAAATTGAAAAGGGTGCTGTAGTAATTATGAGAGAAGTCAAAAAGGTTGGTGGGTTGAGAGAAGTCAATAAATGTTAATTTTATTTTTTTTAAATCAAAAACATTAGAAAATTAGGGTTAGGATATTGGAACTTCCACAAAGCCTGTAGATTAGAAACTTCATTTCCCTTATATAATACTAGCGTATCACCCGTGCTATGCACGGGATAATTATAGATATTTATATTTGTTTTAATTTTTTTTAATATATAAATTATGTTCTTAAAGATTTTTTATAAAACTAATTTAACAATCTTATCACTAATCATAGTGTACAGGAGAAATTAAAAAAGCTACTGCAATAACTATGCACAGGCTGTATCTATAATTATTTGTATGAGAGGATTTTAAACGCTAATTAGGGATTTTGACCAAATCAATAAATGCAGGTATGTGGATTGAAAAAAGTTAATAAATGCTGATCAGGAGATTTTGACCAAATCAATAAATGTTGAGGTTTTTTTTTAAATCAAAAATTTAGAAAATTAAGATTGAGAGATTGGAGCTCCCACAAGGTTTGGGGTTTAAAAACCCCCTTTTCCTTAATATATTTACAATTATCTATATATGTAAATTGAGATTTTTAAATGTCTTTTTTTTTTTTTAATGTCTTCTTTTTTCCTTTTTTATATTATATAAAAGTTTAATATTTTGATAATAATCATATGTGTTGGACTTTTCAAGGAATTAAATGAAGTGTTATTATGAGGGATAATAATCATGTGTTGGGACTTTTCAAGGAATTCATATGTGTTGGATTTCAAAGAATTTTTTTATGTTTGTTTTTAATGCATTAAAGTATTATTATGAGGGTAAGACTTGGGAGTTGGGAGAAGTTAATAAATATTAAGATTTTTTTTTAAATCAAAAAATCAGGAAATTTAGATTGGGAGATTGGAGCTCCCACAAGACTTGGGATTAAAAACCCCATTTTACTTAATATATAGTATAGATACTAGCCTATCACCCGTGCTATGCACAGAATAATTATAGATATTTATATTTGTTTTAGATTTTTTTTAATATATAAATTTTGTTTTTTAAGAATTTTTTTATAAAAATAATTTAACAATCTTATCACTAGCTATAGTGTATGGGAGAAGTTGAAAAGGGTACTGCAGTAACTATACATGGATTGTATCTATAATTATTTGAATGAGGGGATTTTAATTGTTGATCATGGAATTTTAATCAAACCAATAAATGCAGGCATGTGGAATGACATGTGGATTGAAAAAAGTTAATAAATGCTGATCAAGAGATTTTGACCAAATCAATAAATGCTGAGTTTTTTTTTAAATAAAAAATAAAAAATTTAGAAAATTCAGATTGGGATATTGAAGCTCTCACAGGCCTTGTGGGTTAAAAACCTCTTTTTGCTTAATATATAGTATAAATAAATAGATTTTTAATATTAATTAAGGAATTAAAGAATGGTAGTCCTGCATGCACTCATTAATATATTAATTAGTGTACCAATATAACTGATATTATCAATTTAAAATTATAATGCCACCTATTATATCAATTATAAAAATTTAAAATTTTTAAAATTATGACATATAATCTATTTATACACGATATAGGAGTATGCAATAAATGTTTGGGCTTATTCTAAATTTGAAAGCGTGACTAGCACGATAGCCCGGTTGTAAGAGCATCCACATATCTTCCCTTATAATACCTGTTTACTCAAAATAAGGAGTTTTTTTTGTCAAAACATATCCTCAGCAGTTCCCTTATCCAACCCCCTAAATATAAGTATTGCTACATTGACTTCCTATTTGTAGGGAGTCACTGTAACTCCCTCATATCTGATAAATTCTTATTTTATGGCGCGAAGGATGTCCTCCCGAATGTCCCTCCGGACGTCCCGTGAGAACCCTGGAGTTAAAGAAGGAAAATGTCCAAAATTAGCTTGACCGGTCGACCACTCGGTCGTCCGGCCGATCGACCCCTTGTTTGTTTTCCTCTTCCTGTTGTGCTGCAGCATGTTGGGTTGTTTCTTGCATGTGTATTAATTATTTTATTATTAAAAAAATATTTAAATTTAAAAGTAATTAAAAATATTATTTTAATAGAATAGAGAAAGAATAGGCAGTTTGTTGAGAGAAGTAGATGAAAAAATGATTCTTAAAATAGAGAATGAATTTTTTAATAATATTTTAGGGTAAAATTTAAGTAGTCTGATAAGGATGCTCTAAGTCAATGCTATATATTGGGAAAAAACAAGTAGTCGATCAACGTTCTGGGGTTTTCCTAGCTACATAAATCGAGAAGCTCCTTACCCATGGTTCATGTAACGCCCTCAAAATAATACATAAAACCCATTACTTTAACATGCATTGATATAAAAGAAATCAACCATTTCTATTCATCAGAGTAATTCTTACATTGTATTACATGTTAACAACAAAAGCAAATGCCCTATGGGCTTACAGCTTTCCAAGTCAACACTTGGTTCAACAAAAGAAGAGTACTAACTCTATACAAAATAAGCCCTTGGCTCGACATACATGTAATACAAACAAAATAAACAAAAGGAGTCTTCAACTCTCATCATCGTCCAAGCTATGTCCTTGGAGGTGGCATACTACCTGTACCTGAAAATAATGTCCCATAAAGGGTGAGCCAATGCCCAGTAGAGATATGCTAAACACAGTATGAGCAATGACTAAGACATTAGCAATTGATAAATGTTCAATTTCCATAGACCGATTCATAACCCATTCCTATTTCATGACCACTATGTTCATGTTTCATTTCAGTTTCCATTTCTTATCAATTTCACAATTTACATCAACGGCTCAGAACCTAGCCAACCACTTATATGAGACAGTGACTCATATTAAACGTTTCCCATTTTACAATAGATAAACATACTAGTTGTATCAACATCTCAACAGATAAGCATACAAGCTGTATCCACATTTCAACAGATAAGCATATTAGCTATATCAACACTTCCAAAGATAAGCATATGAGCTATATCAACACAATATCTAACAAGCATATGAGCTGTATTAGTGGAGCCCATCCCCTATCTTCTCCCAAACAACATCCGGTTTAGAGGTCCATCCCCTATCTTCCCCTAAACCGTGGAGTACATCCCCTATCTCCTCCCACTTAAAAGTAATTAAAAATATTATTTTAATAGAATAGAGAAAGAATAGGCAGTTTGTTGAGAGAAGTAGATGAAAAAATGATTCTTAAAATAGAGAATGAATTTTTTAATAATATTTTAGGGTAAAATTTAAGTAGTCTGATAAGGATGCTCTAAGTCAGTGCTATATATTGGGAAAAAACAAGTAGTCGATCAACGTTCTGGGGTTTTCCTAGCTACATAAATCGAGAAGCTCCTTACCCATGGTTCATGTAACGCCCTCAAAATAATACATAAAACCCATCACTTTTGACATGCATTGATATAAAAGAGACCAACCATTTCTATTCATCAGAGTAAAT
>NW_021027469.1:116259-186976 GCF_004153795.1 Camellia sinensis
GTACTACCCGCTCGAGCACCAGAGTACCCGCTCGAGCGCCACCGCTCGAGCGTAAAGAAACCCGCTCGAGCGTAAGAATCACACCTGCAGAAGTTTTGCAGGGACACGAAAAACTGGGAGCGTGCAATCTCCGCTCGAGTGCAAGAAGGCCCGCTCGAGCGCCAAGACACAAGAATAAAGTACATCCGCTCGAGCGTGAAAACCAGTCTGCTCGAGCGTAGATTTCCCCCTCCCAGAACTTACACCCAAAGGTTCTACCCGCTCGAGCGCCACCGCTCAAGCGTAAAGAAACCCGCTCGAGTGTAAAAATCACGCCTGCAGAAGTTTTGCAGGGACACGAAAAACTGGGAGCGTGCAATCTCCGCTCGAGCGCAAGAAGACCCACTCGAGCGGACCTCCTAAAAACTAGGCAACAAAGAATTGAAACCAAAGCCTAACCAACCTGTAACAACTCTGCCCGATACATCCTAAAACTCAATCAAGTGGAATTAAAGGATGACAACAAGGTATACCACCACCAATATCACGGAACCGAGTCCGGAATACAACAGAACGGTAAAGGGACAACCGGGATCGCTATAACCTCCCCCCCTTAAAGAATTTCGTCCCCGAAATTAAACACAAGTTTTTCAAAAATAGGTTTTGTCCATTTTCAACAATGTTATAACATAATATTAAACAACCCGACCCATTACCGGTCAATCCCATCTCTTCTCCAGAGGCATAACACATTATTCATAACAACCTGCATTATCAACATGCATTCTTTTGAAATTTAGCAATTTCAACTCATTTTTCACAATTTCATAATACATGCAACATTATCATCATGCTTGCATTTCCACAATATGCTTAACATACGCAGTGTTAGAACAAACTTCCATTAACCAAAACATTCACAATGTTTTACAACTTAAGACACATACAATGTTCTTAAAATTCAACGATATTACAAAATTACCAATACATGATTACACATCAACAAACAAGTCCAGATATTTTTCGCGGACTTCCAACTCACGTTCCCAAGTGGCTTTCTCCACTCCGTGATGTTTCCATAAAACCTTCACCAAAGGAATGGTCTTGCCAAACAAGACTTGATCCCGCCTATCCAAGACCCGAACCGGTCTCTCCTCATACGAGGCATCCTCATCTACCTCCAAGTCGGTCCAATCTAACACATGGGACGGATCCGGCTCATACTTCCGAAGCATACTCACATGAAACACGTCATGCACTCCGGACAACTGAGACGGTAAAGCTAAACGATAAGCAACCTCGCCAATCCTCTCAAGGATCTCAAAGGGACCGATAAACCGAGGGGATAACTTCTCACTCTTCCCAAACCTCATCAAACCTCGCCTAGGTGATATTTTCAAGAAGACATGATCACCTACCTCAAACACCAAAGGCCTTCTCCTACGGTGGGCATAACTCTTTTGGCGACTCTAGGCTGTAACAAGCCTCCTACGGATAAGCTCAACTTTCTCCGTCGTCTCCCTAACCAACTCCGGACCCAACAAAGGTGCATCACCCACCTCGGCCCAACAAACTGGAGACCTACACGGTCGGCCATACAAGGCCTCAAACGGTGCCATATCGATGCTAGACTGAAAACTGTTGTTGTAGGCAAACTCTACCAAGGGCAAGTACCTCTCCCACGTCCCATTAAAGTCAAGGACACAACCTCGAAACATATCCTCAAGGATCTGAATAGTACGCTCAGACTGCCCGTCAGTCTGAGGATGATAAGCTGTACTAACGGTCAACCTAGTGCCCAAGGCACTCTGCAAACTCTGCCACAACCTAGCAGTAAAATGAGGATCTCTATCTGAGACGATCATCACTGGGACCCCGTGCAATCTCACTATGTCCCGAATATACAAGTCGGCGAGATGATCTACCGAATCTCTCACGCGTATAGGAATGAAGTGCGCCGACTTAGTCAACCGGTCTACAACCACCCAAATGGCATCACTACCTCGCCGAGTCCTCGGAAGACCTACAACGAAGTCTATAGTGACATTCTCCCACTTCCACTCGGCAATAGGCAAGGGTTGCAACAAACCCGCTGGCCTCTGATGCTCGGCCTTCACTTGCTAGCAAGTAAGGCACTTCGATATAAAAACAGCCACATCTCTCTTCATGCCCCGCCACCAAAACTGGAGACCCAAATCCCGATACATCTTAGTGCCTCTTGGATGCACCGCAAGACGTGAATGATGGAACTCTCAGAGTACTTCCTCTCGGCAAGACTCCGGCACTAACAAACAGTCTCGGTATCTCACACTTAGGTCGGGATACACCGTCAAACCCTTCTCAACCTTTCCATTTGAGATCTTCTCTCGGAGGGATTCTACCTCAAGGTCGCCTCTCTATGCCTCTAACACTCGGGTCACAAGTGTAGGCTGCGCAACAACAGAAAACAAGGCCGCAGCCTCAGCTGATTTACCCAGAAGCAAGTCAAACTCGCCAAGTACACCCAACATTCCCCATTCCCGGATGGCTATACAAGCTACATCACTAATGGATTTCCTACTAAGGGCATCGGCCACAACATTGGCCTTTCCCGGGTGATAGTGCAACTCAAAATCATAGTCCTCAATGAACTCCATCCACCTTCTCTGCCTCAAATTCAAGTCTCTCTGTGTAAATAGATACTTCAAACTCTTGTGGTCCGAGAACACCTCGAACCTCTCACCATAAAGGTAGTGCCTCCAAATCTTCTAGGCAAAGATCACTGCTACTAACTCTAGGTCGTGTGTAGGGTAATTCTTCTCGTGTATTTTCAACTGACGTAAGCCATAAGCTACCACTTTCCCTCTTGCATCAACACACAACCCAACCCCTCTCGTGAGGCATCACAATAAATTGCATAACCCAACCCTCTCTCCGGAATAATCAAAACCGGAGTGGTGGTCAATCTAACCTTCAATTCTTGGAACGACTTTTTGCAAGTCTCACTCCACACAAACTTGACACATTTTCGCATCAATCTAGTCAACGGTGAAGCTAGCCTGGAGAAATCTTTCACAAACCGACGGTAATACCCAGCTAATCCCAGAAAACTGCGGATCTCAAACACACTCTTAGGTTGTGGCCAATCTTGCACTGCCTCTACCTTGGATGTATCAATAGACACCCCTTCCTCGGATACCACATGGCCTAAGAATTTAACCTCTCCTAGCCAGAACTCACACTTCCCAAACTTGGCATATAGCCTATGGGCTCTAAGCAATTCAAGCACCACTCTCAAGTGTTCCTTGTGCTCTCCTCAGAAGGCGAATAGATAAGAATGTCGACCACGAAAACGACTACAAATCGATCTAAGAATTCCCGGAAGATCCGGGTCATCAAGTCCATAAAGACTGCCGATATATGAGACAATGATTCACATTAAACATTTCCCATTTTACAATTGATAAACATTCTAGTTGTATCAACATCTCAACAGATAAGCATACAAGTTGTATCCACATTTCAACAGATATGCATATTAGCTATATCAACACTTCCAAAGATAAGCATATGAGCTGTATCAACACTTCCAAATATAAGCATATGAGCTATATCAACACAATATCTAACAAGCATATGAGCTGTATCAGTGGAGTCCATCCCCTATCTCCTCCCAAACAACATCCGGTTTAGAAGTCGATCCCCTATCTTCCCCTAAACCGTGGAGTGCATCACCTATCTCCTCCCACACACACAACGTATATACACAAAGGTCATATACACAATCAATCAATACATAACGTTAATGTATTCTATCAACCGTAATACTCTATGACATATCCAACTGATTAGTTTTAGTTTGTCTAATCATCATGCATTGCCTACAACAATCAAAACTACCCACCACCGGTAGCCCAAGCAATTATTTCTAAACAGATAATAAAAGCTCCAACAGATAAAATATCAATGTTTTCAAAAGTGAGCGATTAATAAATCTAACTCCACTATTCAACCATATAATGAACCAATTTCATTATTTTCAACTCAATTCCGTATAACCACAATTTTTCCAAATTAATCATACCAATTAATTTATACAACTAATTAGGGTTTTCTACCCCATTTCCCAATATTGACCCAATGGTCAAAATATCAACAACCAACATCAATAACACCATTTTGAAACCCAAAATACATATTATGAGCCTAAAATCACAAAACCCTCTTTAACACATTTTGAAACCCTAAGTCCCAAAATCAACCATTTAACCAATAAGCTCAAAATCTAGGTTAAAATCCATAAGAGTGAGTAGGAATCCCTACCTCAAATTCGGAGCTCAAGGAAAGAAGGTGAAGAAACTCAACGTGCTCCAAAACTCAATATTTTCGGATCAAAACATAACCCTCGACGATCAACCCAACTCTTACAAAGGCCGAAGGGAAGGGAAACACTCTAACTAGATCAAACCCTAGAGAGAAGGGAGTTTCTAGAGAGAGGAACTCTCAAAAAGTCTTTTTAGAAAGTAAGAGAGAGAGAGAGAGAATGTAAAAAGTGATTTTAAAATGCCCAGCTGCCAACTGATATACGACATTCCCACTCGAGCGGTGAACACAACGCTCGAGCGTCAAGAACAAAAATCTGGGTACGCTTGAGCGCAATAAGGCCCGCTCGAGCGCCAAGACACAAGAATAAAGTACATCCGCTCGAGCGCGAAAACCAGTCCGCTCGAGCGCGAAAACCAGTCCGCTCGAGCCTAGATTTCCCCCTTCCAGAACTTACACCCAAAGGTACTACCCGCTCGAGTGTCAAAGTACCCGCTCGAGCGCCACCGCTCGATCATAAAAATCACGTCTGCAGAAGTTTTGCAGGGACACAAAAAACTGGGAGCGTGCAATCTCCGCTCGAGCGCAAGAAGACCCACTCGAGCGGACCTCCTAAAAACTGAGCAACAAGGAATTGAAACCAAAGCCTAACCAACCTATAACAACTCTGCCCAATACATCCTAAAACTCAATCAAGTGGAATTAAAGGATGACAACAAGGTATACCACCACCAACATCACGGAACCGAGTCCGGAATACAACAGAATAGTAAAGGGACAACCGGGATCGCTATAATTCAAGTCAATTGTAAGCAATCTCTCTCTCTCTCTCTCTCTATATATATATATATATATATGCAAGTTCTGCTTGTGAATTGTGATAATTTCTTTACTTGTCTAATTCAAGAAAAATACTTTTAAAAAAAATTATAAGATTTATTACTTTATGTATGTTTTTTTTTTAAAGTTCAATTTTATTTATGTTTTTGTAGAAATGAAAACATTCTATTGAAACACATTCACTTTGTTTCGTTATGATTTTCAAGATTCCTTATTGAAAAAATTAAATTTTTTTACTTTTCATATTTGTTTTTATTTTTATTGAATTTTTTAATATTTTAAACAATTTTTTTAATTTATAGATTCACCTAATGTAAATACATTTAAAAAGTATAATATTTGTAAAAAAAATCTTTAAAAAATTCACTAAATACCCAAAATATCAAAAAAAAAATACAAAATTCAATATATTTTTCGTATTCTTGTATATTTATTAGTTTTTTAAAATATATTTTTACAAATATTTTACTATTTTGATACATCTAAGTAAGGTGCATCTAAAAATATTTAAAAAAAATGCTTACTAAAAACAAAAAAATAAATAAAAATAATATACAAAAAAACTCTATTTTCAAAAAATTAAATTTAGAAAATTAAAATCAAACACATTGATTAAAATTTTAAATTTTGAATTTAAGAAGGAAAATAAAAGGGGAAACAATTATTTATATGCATTCATTCATTTTATGGTTAAAAAGATCTTTAAAATTTAATGCTTACATAATTTAGTACGTTGTTTTAAGGTAAAAATATCTATTAGTGTTGTCTTCAAAACTTAATTAGAAAATCAAGAAAAATATTATGATTTTGCATATTAATATTTATAAAGAATATTATTCACTTGAAAAAAACCTTTTTACTCATACACTGAGAAGAAATTATTTCTCCTCGTTCTAATCCCCTCTACCAACAATATGAGTGTCTAAAATGGGTGTAAAGGTGGTGTGTGCTTATCTTTATTCACATTAGATTGATTGGGCTTTTCTAGATTCACTTTTTCTATTATTTTTATTGCTATTGGTTGTGAACCTGTGATAGCTAGCGTATTGTAAAATTAAAAAGGAAAAAAAATAATCATTTTTGCATTCATTCTAGATTATTCTTGTCACCAAGCACTTTAATTTACGTTTTGAAGAAATGCATGCGCAATTTCGTTAGCTTTGATTGAGCAATCCGACTTTGCCAAAAATCTTTGTTGAAAAAAGAAAAATAAAAGAAATGGTGAGTCATTAAATATATGAAGATGTGATGGTTGAGATTCTTGTAAAATTACCAGTCAAATCTTTGATGTGATTTAAGTGCGTCTACAAATCTTGGTCCTCTCTCAGTACAAATCCCAGTCTCATAGCCAAGCATCTCACTAACAGTAACAAGAAGTAAAATGGTTGCCTCTTCATTCATAAAATTGAACCCAAAGACACAAATAACTTTCCCAGAAAATATACCTTTGCTGTGTGTCGTGGCAAATCCCTCACGGTTCCAGTATTTGAATATCTTGGTCTAAAGTTGAATGCAAAAGTGCACGTTATGGGTCCTTATTTTTTGTCTCTTAACCAATTGGGATTCTGTAGCTCTATGGAACCCAGCGAACAGAGAATCCAGAGCTCTTCCGACACAAACATTCCCCAACTCATTCCTTCAAGAATGGAACTCGAGAGAAATGCTTTTGGGTTCGGGATGGATCCTTTCACTGGTGATTATAAAGTGGTTTCAATTAGGGCATACCACTGGGGTTCCGGCCTTGATGATGATATTCATCCATCAAGTTACTCTAAACACATTGCTATATATTCATTGCGTGATGATTCTTGGAGAGATTTCAAGGGTTTTTTTTTTCTCCGGAATGTAGTGTTTCTTCCATTTGTAAGTTCTACACTTACATGGATGGAGTTTATTACTAGTGTGCATCTGACAAAAATGATGATGCTATGAAACTCTCATTTCATATGGGCTACGAGGTGTTTCAAAACATATTGGAGCAGGATGAACCGATGCCGTTAAAAGGGATACCAGAGCTAGGTTGCCGTCACCCAGGAACTAATCTTGTTGGACACTATTTTGGAGTCTACAATGGCTCTCTTGCTTGGATACAATGTTATCCAACACATTACATGGCACCAAACGTTTTCAACATTTGGGTATTGAAAGACGAACGTTGGACAAGAGAATTAAGAGCTGGACCTTTTGAAGGAGCAATTTTGCTTAGCTTTTGGAACAAAGGTGAGTTCCTCATCCAAGTTGAGGATGGGCATTTGTACTTGGTAGACCCTATTACCCGTGAGATGAAGGATCTTCGAACTGTGGCTTCTCAGGCTATTGTTTACCATGAGAGCCTGGTTTCTGTTCAGAGAAGAGACGCAGAATTTGATCATTCATATATTACATTTCGTCTTAAGTTCGATGTTTTCCGGGACTCGTACTGAGATAATTGAATAGATTCTGATGTCACTTATTCTAGCTCCAATGATGATACTTACGATGTATTTGGATTTTCAAATTAGGATGTAATTGAATTTTAAATTAGCCAAAGGCAAAAAAAATGAGAATAATAAGAGAACAAACTACTCATTTGAGAACTTTCTCTTTGAATAATTTCTTTTGTTTTCAACATCAAGCATGTTTCAGTTTTGATAATTTCAGTTTCACTAAAATTTTCTTTTTATATCAATTTAGGTTTGCTTGCTTGAATCAAAATATAGTTGAATCTATATAATAAGGGTAATGTTATGAAAAAAAAAATTATAACCAAACACTACATAAGGTAACACTATAATAAATCAAATCAAAGACCACAAACATATTAAACCAAAGGTATATATGTTACACACTCCAAACAATTTTCCATTAAAATGTTTAAATTTAAGGGTTTATTTGAAATTTTTTTTTTGAAATTTTTTGAGAAAAAATAAATTAATTTGATAAAAATAAATACCAAAAAATATTTTAAATTTTTTTTAGCCCTTAAAAAGATAAAATCATATTTGAATGCGTCCAATTGATCGATCTCGAACTCATCATTCTGCACAATTTAAAGATTAAATGAGTTTAAAATCAATCCAATTATATTTATTTTAAATTTTAAAAAATGGGAATAACACCTAGTGGAAGGCAGAATCAAAATTCAGGAGATGACCCTCAAATATTTTAAATAGCCTTTATTTAAAATGTAGGTTAACTTTTTGACTTTTTTAATCTGGGGCTAAAAAGTTTCGTTTGGAATAGGCTTTTTGGTTTTTATAACTTTTTTGAGAAAAAAAATAAAATGATCATGATTTGGATGTGATATTTTGTCTTCTTGAACTAAAAAATCTATTGTCTTGTTGTAACTAATATAGCCCCAACTCTACCCAATCCTAAACCTTCATGCCAAACATAGCCTTGTAGTAAAAGTAGTAAAGGTCTAGGGATTTTTTTTTTATTTTTTATTTTTTATTTTTTATTTTTTATTTTTGGTACCTCACCTTTTTAATTATATTGGAGTCTTGTTTGGGAAGTATGCTATTTTGTTCGCTATTTGATTTTTTTTAATTATTTTAGCCTAAATAATTATGCTTGGGAAGATAGTTGATTTTTTTTTAATAATTGATTTGATAGTTGTGAGAGAAAAAGTGAAATGATTATGGATTGGATGTGATATTTAGTCTTATTCACTATTTTAATATATTTTATCTTTTAGTGAGCTATTTTAGAGGTAATTTTATTTCCACACATTAATTACTTCCAGTACATACACTTAATGAACACATTCTGAACACAAATATTATAAAAATATTAGTTCTCACTATACATCTCTATATTCCAATATTACCTTCATTTTCATTTTTAAAACCTTAAGGCTATGTTTAGTTTCAATTTTTGAATCTTTCTTTCTTTCTTTCTTTTTTGAAATTTTTTGAGAAAAAATAAATTAATTTGATAAAAATAAATACCAAAAAATATTTTAAATTTTTTTTAGCCCTTAAAAAGATAAAATCATATTAAAATAAGAAGTTTTATTTATTTTTTTTAAAACACATTCTAAAATTGAACTAAACAGAGCTTAATTTTTTTT
Source organism: Camellia sinensis (assembly GCF_004153795.1). Classification (NCBI taxonomy): domain Eukaryota; kingdom Viridiplantae; phylum Streptophyta; class Magnoliopsida; order Ericales; family Theaceae; genus Camellia; species Camellia sinensis. The sequence continues at coordinate 125,432 of NW_021027469.1, forward strand.
CCCCATTCTTCTACTTCTCCTTTACTGTTGTTGCCGCCAATCAACCTTGAGTGATTTGCGGTGGTAGATTTGTGAGTGTATGGTTCGTGATGGAAAATGATTGTTGGCAGAAAGGGAAAGAAATGATGGGAGAGGATGGCGGATGAGAGTGGTGGCACTAGCGATAGAGGATGATTGTAGTGTTTTAGAATTAGGGTTTGGATAGAAGATGTGATGCCCCAGTTCTACACTATTGGTTGCAATCAAGAGAGAGTCACTAATGAGTCCTATGGTCAATAATCAAGTAAGATCCTAGATCGCCGGAGGAGTCAAATTAGCCTCCCTTCTAAGTCCAACTTTCTTAGGCAGCGCACTGCCCTTTTGACAGATCTTAAGAGGTATTGACACAAGGTCTCATAAGCAACAATAAGGTTCTTACATAGAATATAAATACATAACAATCACAATATATATAACTCAAAAGATGGTTCAATTACATTGCATTCCAGAAGAAGCTTAAGTCTTCAAATGAGTCTTCACAAAGCATCCAAAAAAGAAACTTCTAATTTTTCTAGGATAGCCAAAAGTCTTTGAAAGTTTCGGACTCGTCGCCTCCAGCTATGAGTTCCGCTTCGTCACCTGGCATGATACGCCGTGAGCTTTGAATGCCCAGTAAACACACACACACCCTACCCCCTTTTCCCAGTCCAATACACAATCACCATTATAAAATCAAATAATAAAGCATAATACTCAATTAAATAAATAAAGGGTTAAGTTAGGTTGTTAGAAACTAGAAATCTCCCAAAGAGATTTCGTCCTCCCAACCACGAGAATCGGACGCGAATTATTTGGTATGCCCCCTCTTTTGCTGCTTTGTTGCAGACCTAACCTTGGATGCCTACCAACGATTATCTACCGTGTAGCGCCTACCGCAAGGCCTCAAAAGAGACGGTAAAATAGGACCTTACCCGAATCCCTCCTTACACCAAGCCACCTAGGGTCCGAATACAACCGCTCCGTTCAAGGGTTCCGAAAACCACTTGCGCAAGACTTTAGCTTTCAAATAGGGAACACATCCCAACAATCCATATATCACATATTCTCATTTTTTCATCACTCAAGTGCTCAAAAACCCAATACCCTCCCCATTAGGTTTCCCGTTGAGTTAAATATTTTACAACAAGGTTAGACAACTTAACAAGATAAAAATATCCACACAAGCATGTATCAATAAGGTGAAGAAGATGAAGAACATACCATAACGCATACAATATTATGTCAGGATATGATCATGAACTAATAAACATTTTCATGAATACAAGGCATAAAACATCCATGCATAACAAAATTTCCAGATTTAATATCACATAAAGTTTAAAATGAAAGGACTATTTTAGATCCTTCACCGGACTTGGCCTTCCTATGGTTCGTAAAGGATTTAATCTAGTTTCTAGAACATTTTTCGGAAATGGGATCGCTTTTCCAGATTTAAAGTTATTTAGAAAATATTCCAGCGCTGTCCAGATTCTGTCCAGATCTGTCGACTGTTACGAAAAATCGATTTTCTTGCAAACCGCTTAATGTTTTTCGATGAAACCAATTTTAGCTAAAAGATAACACCTTAAGGATGGTTCTGACATAAAATAGAGGCCTAGAATAATTTTATACATTTTTCTAGAATTTCTGGAAGTGGGCTGCAAAAACAGATTCTGGGGTACTTTGCCCAAAACAAGAAGATTTATGAAAAAAGGATTCCACCAAGGGAAAGTTTCATTTCTTTTGTGCAGAAAATATGCTAACTATCATATATTTAACTCAGAAAATTTGTTTGAAGGAGTGCCTTTGCAAAGTTGAGAGATTGGTACAAAAAAATGGTTTTGGACCAAAATGGGGAAAATACAAGAGAGAAGGAATCAATATTCAACCCTTAGCACTTTTAACATAAGACCTTAATAATATCCGTTCTGAAAACATTATTTAGAACCTTTAGAAACATGTATTGAAAAAAAGAAAATGAAAGAGAAGGTTGTGTTTGTGGCTTACCTACTAAGCTTTGCACAAGAAAACTTTCTTCTTTCTTCCTCTTCTTCTTCTATGGTTTTGGACCAAAATGGGGAAAATACAAGAGAGAAGGAATCAATACTCAACCCTTAGCACTTTTAACATAAGACCTTAATAATATCTGTTCTGAAAACATTATTTAGAACCTTTAGAAACATGTATTGAAAAAAGAAAATGAAAGAGAAGGTTGTGTTTGTGGCTTACCTACTAAGCTTTGCACAAGAAAGCTTTCTTCTTTCTTCCTCTTCTTCTTCTAGACTTCTCTCTCTTGCTCTTCTCCCTCTCTCCAGCTGAATGTGTGTGTGTGGGTGTGGTGTTTGTGTCTTGCCAAGCTAGGGGAGGTTGGTATATATAGGCAATTTGGTGTAAATGAACAAAAAAGCCCACTAGTTGAAAATGGAGGGAAAGGTTAGGATTTTGCTTGGGGTCTAATGGGATAGGAGTAAATAAGGTGCTAAATCATAGGATTAAGCATTATTTAGTTGATTTTTAGATGAAAGGTAACTAGTATAGGGAACATCATCCTAGGTCTTGGGTACTAGGTTTTGGTTTTCCTAGAATATCATGATCAAAAATCTTGAAATTGGCTCCTCTCTTCTTCCTAGGGTGGCCGGCCTTGGGGAAGTGTGATGGAGTTATTATTTTATTAGTTTTTGTCCTGGGGCACACTCTTCAAGGTGTATATATATATATTTTACAAGATTGATGGTACTTCAAGGTACAAGGTACAAGTACTAGCATTTGGGTAAGTTTTGAATTTAAATAAAGAGTGAGGGCTTGGAGTTAAATGCATGTAACTTAGGTAGAATTAAATTAGGTTAGGGAACCTAATCCGGCTAGGGTAATTCCTGTTTCGATAAAAATAAAAATAATAATGCTAACCGACAAGATTCGAATTAATTCAAGTGACCGAGGGGCTTTAAGAAAATAATTCAACATTAGGGTTTTTAAAGTGAATACATATTTCGGGGGCTTCACAGAAGAAGAAGAAGAAGAAGAAGAGGGTATTATGGTATTTTTATTCTAAGATAAAATCGTCTTAATGAAAGTTTTCATTAAATGTATGAACTGAGAAGAATTGATGTGTTTTTTTTTTCTTTATCTCCCTTGAAGAAATTCGAAGACAACGATGCACCTCTGAAGTACCAATGCATAACCCTAATGACTGGCGTCACAGGCATCATCAGTAGCAGATTCGCCGAGATTCTTCCTCGCTCCAACACCTCCAGTGACCCTTGGAAAGTCTACGGCGTCTCTCACCGCCCTTATCTGTCGTGGAACACCGACCATCCCTATCGAATACATCTAGTGCGATATCTCGAACTCCGACGACACCCAAACCAAACTTTTAACACTCAATGACGTCACTTACCTTTCTACGTCACTTGGACCAATTGATCTTCTGAGAATTATGAAGCCAATGGATCTATGTTTCGAAACGTTCTCAATTCAGTGATACCAAACGCCCCAAATCTCTAACACATCTATCTTCAAATAGGTCAAAATATTACATCAATCTGTTCAATCTCGTTAGCGGAAAATCTCAATCTAATGATCCTTCCTTTATTGAAGATCTTCCCCGATTGGTGTCTCTAAATTTCCATTACACTATCAAAGATATTCTCTTCAAAGAGGCTACAAAGAGGGATTGACGTAGTCTATTCGCTTATGATGTGTTTGGTTGGGGTATTTGGGAAGACATTTGGAAATGAAAAGAGAAAATATGATACTTGGTGAAATGTAGGTACATCTTATATATTTTATTTACATTTCACCTATATTTTCTTTTTTCCTTTCCAATTCCCTTCCCAAATCCCCCAACCAAACACAACATTAGAGAAATTTCAGAATTGCTCAAAGAAAAATTTGAATTTTCAATTTGTAAGAGAAATTTTAGAATTGCTTAGAAAAATTTCTAAATTTTCAATTTCTGAGAGAAATTTCTCAATTTTCACTTAGAGAAATATATGAAATTTCAAAAAAGTTTACCTAGGGCCAAGGGGTTTGGTTTTATTTTGAGTTTGACTGCCTGATATCTTTCTTTCTTTATTCCCTCTCTTCACAACCCCTTATTGTCTCTTTCTTCCTCTCTCTCCATCCTTCAGTGAAATTTCTCTAACTAAAAGTCAAAAAAACTTCATTGATGGTAGATAGTCAACTCAGTAAAATTTTGTCAGTTTTTTTTTTTTTTAGAATTTTATATTCATCATTAATTTTATTTGATAGATCTCAACGAGAACATTTTTAAAATATAAATTTTATTGAAAATGGATATTTCAATCAAAAGTTATAGAATTTTTAAGTTAAATTTTTTCAAAAAGTGAAAGGCATTGAATACTGAAACAATGTGTATCGTTTGGAGCTAAAATTGAATAAGTGAGGGTATTTTCGTCTGAAAAGTGCTCCCTGCATTTTCTAGAAGAGTAATTCTACTTACACCACTAATCTAACTCCTTACACCCTCAAATTTTATTTATTTTTATTTTATATTTTTTAATTTATACAATTCATTTATTGCCCTCATCTCTAATAGGGGGCTAGGCTAAGCACGTCTGTCAACGATTTAAAAGGAGTGTCCTATGAGCAATCCCTACTAGTGAATTGACCTACACGCGACTTGGGTGACGTCCCACTTCTCCTAACTCCATTCTACCGTTTTGTGGCACAAATCCAAGAATATAAATACACATAATACAAGTATATCATAAACAAATTAAGACATATCTGGTCTCATGATTTACTGTTGAGGTGGAGGCCTAACGGCTGCCGCTCACACACAGATATGTTCCTGTATCGACTGTTGGATTCTGTTTATTTGTTGTTCACAGAATTCTACCTGTTGTATAGCCCACGACTGAAGATACAGATCTTGAAAAAATGTTAGATAATTATTACGACTTGTAATATAAAATTTTAGAACATTTAATAATCAATAAGTAAATTTACAGAGGGCATACATAAAAATAAAAAATAAAAAAATTAATACTTACAATCATAATCTTCAAAGCAGCTTAGTTCTTCAACACTTAATTTATATATTGGAGATATGTTTACAAGAGAGGGAAAACTTACTAATAATACTCAAATATTTCTTTAACAGACACACTCTAGAAAAACTCTGCCTCAACAAGGGTGAGGTCCTTCCCTTTTATAGTACAAGAGACTGAAAAGATAAGATAAGAGGAGGATAGGTGGCTTGTCCTTGTGGAGTGGAGTCGATTGTCCTTATCCTCATGACTCAGCATCCTATCTTCTTTGTCTGGTGGTGGACAGCTGTGTGTTAGATCTAGATAGCTAATAGAGCATCTTCTTTTGTCAAAAGTTATTGTATTGGTTTTTGTCTACTTGTGTCGATGGTCTTACTAGTGAGGAGCAAAGGACATCATGCTTTGCCTTTTCCTTTTTTATCTTTTTCTTTGTCAATTTTGTCGGCAATCATGCTGGTGAGTGAATCCCAAAAATCTCCAAAGTTGGGTTCGTCATCTTCTGGTGCTTATGATTCTTCATCTAAAATAGCAAATTCATTTTCATCCTAATCAGGATCTTCATAATCTTGACTAGTGGTAACAGATTTCATGGAGGTATTATCTCTGGAAATAGTTTAGAGGAACTGTTCCTCCAAACTATTGTGGATATGTCCGACAAATTAGTAGTTCTGTCTCCGAAAATAGTTTGGATATGTTTGTATCATCTCTTCCCCTCTGCGGGCAAGCTGGAGACTTGTGATCCAACTGGCCACATTTTAAACAAGTCACGTCTTCTTGACCACCTCTCCCAGAACCCGAGCTAGGTACTAGAAAGGTAAACCTCGACTGAACTCCCTGGGACTGTTGAGGGTTAGAACCCCTCTGCCTTTTACCATCCCCCTAACTATCCTGACTCCTCCTAGAGCCCCTCATCCTCTCCTCTTCAGCCTGTATGATAGTTTCAAGATGGGCCACTGCCTCCACAAGAAGCCCATAGTCTCTAATCATAGACCCGGCTACTCTGAACATGAGCTTGGTCCTTAACCGCTTCTCAAACTCCAAACAACGGCGCTCTTCAGTCGCCACTAACTTAGGTGAAAACCTAGAGAGGCTAGTGAAGGTGCCCTCAAACTTGGCCACAGGCGTGTTTAACTGCTTGAGGAGAGAAAACTGGTCCCTCTGCTTCTCCCTAATAGTGGGAGGCAAAAACTTATCCTAGAAAGCGTTGACAAAGGCCTCCCAAGTCCCTGTAATGTGTCCCTGCACATACTTCCACCACAGACCTACATCCCCCTTTCAGCTAGAAAGACGCCAAGGTCACCCTCAACTAGTCGTCCTCGTGCCAAGCATCTCAAGCGTCTTCACTATCTGTTCAAGCCACTCATTTGCCTTCAGTAACGGCCCCAAAATAATATCATAAATACATCCACAAACATACATAAATGATAGCATAAATCAGAGTCTTAGTCCTTTCATTACATAAAGTTAATGAATACAAAAGAGTTTAAGCACCGTCTCCACCGTTGCCTGGCACACGTACTAGTTCTCCATCTACAATAGTCCGACGGTTTCGTTCACTAGACACGACCCAAACCCGCCCCTAAAAGTTTGGTTCATGGCCGGCCTGCACATAGGCCTCAAAACAGAATTTTAAAATAATATTTTACCAAATATGGAAGCGGAAGCAATATTAATAAAAGACAACATTCATTGAGCTTGTGCATACATGATGGCTTAATTAGAATTAAGCATTTACATACACTTCCATACATACATATACAATCACATAATTTACATAGATCTCACACACAATTACATAGGGCTTAATAATTCACAAGACTCCCAATACAAGCTAAGGCCTCAACACGGAGGCGTACCTCAGGCGGTTTGGCAGACAGGTGGATCTCATACAATTCTAGTGTCGGTCCCCGATGGCTCTCCTACATAAATATACATAATAACGGAGTGAGCAAGGCTCAGTGAATAATAGCAATGTAAGGAGGTTAATTCTTTGAACATAGTCTTAAAGAGTGTAAATGAGCATATCAAATCATACACAGATCTTATTCATAATTATATCTCAAAACGGCCTCCGGCCCACATGTGATACAGAACGGCCTCGGGCCCATATCGGATACAGAACGGCCTTAGGCCCACAAATAATACAGAACAACCTTAGGCTCACATAACGACAGCTGTCCACACATTGTAGGGTAGGTAGAACATCGACATGTACACTACCTCCCTTGGCCTCTGGCCATGAACAGTAAACAATTCACATCATAACGGCCTTGGGCCCACTTTTATACAGAACGACCTTAAGTCCATATCAATGCTATCGTTCAATCATGTCTATTAATTCAGTTAGAGCACAATGTCAATATGTCATTCTCAACAACCATATATAAATCATAAGCACCAGAAGTAAGTATAACATATCGTTACACTACTATTACTCACAGTGATAAGTTTCTGACAGCAGTGGGACGATGTCCTCGTCTTGACCTACAAACACAATGCACATAGCATCATAAGAATATACCCAATTCCTTACTTTATTCTTTAATCAATTAGTCATATCGGTTCTAAACTCATTAGTCTTCAATAAGTCATAATCCATGTCTCAGAAGGTAGGAGGAATCGATAGGAAAGTGGTTCAGACGAAGAAATGGTACAAAACCGGTAGACAGAAAGTGAGCAACTCTCACTAATTTGGACATATCTATTTCTGTACTTAAGAATTTGGGAGTGAGACCACCACCATTGGAAACTAGACTTTCAGGGCTTGATTTTAGGCTCAAGAATCACTCAAAACGGAGTCTGGATGTAAAAGATATGCTTATCCAAAGTTGGCTGAACAGAGTTGTCTCCGCACGTGCGGGAAACAGGGCCGCACGTGCGGGAATTGTGCCGCACGTGCTGGACAAGGTGCTTTTTTTAGAAGAATCAATTTTGGGGCTGGAAATGGGCTGCCGCACGTGCGGGAAGACCCGCCGCACGTGCGGCTCTGGGCCTGTTTGGCTGTCTGAAAATGCCATGAGCTCTAACACTTGATTTTTCCATTTTTAGGCTTGGTTTCAAACTCAAATCACCCAAAACACATGTAAAATTGCACCACAATATGATAAACTAACATCAATCAAGTGTAATTTCATTTCAAACAAGTCAATCTTTGCCTCAATGTTCAAGATCAATGTTTTATCTTCCATAATCTTCAAAGTTCTCAAAACACAACTCACAAATACACTTGATTCTTGCATGATCTTATTCTTTGGATAATCTAAGGTTCATTTCATATGGTATTCATAAGGTTGAGCTCCGACCACAAACAAAATCATAGAACTCAAATTCTAATTCCTTAAATATAGTTCCATTAAATACATAAATAACACCCTCACCCAAATGGGTTCCAATCTTCCAATATATTTATGATTTCATGAAATTGATGCTTTAAACATAAGGATTCAAGATAGATTTCATACCTTAGCTCAATCTTTGTCTTTCTCTCAGTTCTCTTCAATTTCTCCAAGCTTCCATGGTTGATCCTCTTCCTCTCTCTTCAATCTCTTCAAATTTATCTTCAAGCTCTCATAAATGGTGAGCTCTCTCACTCTTTCATTCTTAGAGAAGCTTCTTCTCTCCTTTGCTCTCTCTTCCTCTCGGTTCTCTCTCCCTCAGATATTTTGTTTGACTTCAAAATGATAAGCTCTCAACTCACATGGCATATCCATATATATATATATCACACACATAGCTTTTCACAATAAGGAGGACCAAACACGGCCTTACAAATCGCACGAAATCAAGTTTCAATTAAACCTTCTAGATGACTCTAAAAATTATTCTGATCATAAATATGTCCTCTGTTTTGGTTTCTGAAGCCGCTAAGGCCTTCAATTTGTAGTACAAAGTTAACCACCCAAACATGCATTAACGAATCAGACGAATTAAATTTCTAATTAATTTTTCCAAGTAGCTCTAAAAATTCCCATGAACATATCCAAGTACTCAATTTTGATTTATGAACCCATAAAGGTTGATAATTTCAATTTTAAAGCCGTAACTCAACAGATAATTCCTCAATTCGAATAGATATCATTAAATTAAAATGCATTAAACCATAAGGGCATGAAGGTAATTTTTTATACGAATTTTGGGGTCGTTATAGGACTCACAGTCCTTCCACACACTTCAAACAAAAGAGACTAAAACAGAGCTATATCTAGAGATCACAAAATCCTTATCATCAGAATCAAAACGATATACAAATACTTATATATATATATATATATAGAGAGAGAGAGAGAGAGAGAGAGAGAGAGAGAGAGAAGAAATTATAGGCCATTGGATTTGGATACAAAGTCGAAAAGGCTTGTCTGTGAGATGAGACAGAGAAAGAAATTACTAGGGTAAGGGTTTTTTAGGTTTTGGGTGTAAAGAGAAGGAGAAAAAGTAAGGTTAGAAATCAGGGTAATAAAAGAATTGTATAAATTATAAATATATAAAATAAAAAAAAATAAAAATTGAGGGTGTAAGGAGTTAGATTGGTGGTGTAAGTAGAATTATTCTTTCTAGAAACCTTAGCTACTACTATAATATTTGTTTTCTTTTATCTTGTAAAATTTTAATATCAAAATCTTAAACTTAAAAGTCAAAAAAAAAAATTACAAATTCGTAAAAATATTTACAAATTTAATTATTAATATTTATAAAAAAAATTACTAATTTGTAATTACTTTTTAAAATATCCACTAATGTAATATTTTCCTTTTAACAATAACAGCAATTCAACTGGATCGGCTTAACGAGTGAGCCTCCAGGCCATGCCGACTCCTCACATGATGGCCTAATTTAAGAATTACAAACACATCCCTTGAGATTTACTTAAATTATAAATTACTCTTTGTAGTTCTAAAAATTACATTATGCCCCTAAGGTTTCTAATTTCATAACAAATAAGTCCTTTTATTAATAAATCATCAAGTTAATTAACAGTTTTTAATAATGTTAAAATTTTATTTTAATTAATAATTCATATAATTTTATTATTGTATAGGTGAACAGTTAGAAATTTTATTTTTTTAATTAATTCTGTTAAATAAAAAATTTTGACACAAAAGTATTTATAATTTTTTAAACCACATGTGGCAATTCGTATTTTAAATAAATCTCAAGGGGTGTATTTATAATTTACCCTTTAAGGGAAAAGCTGACTGAATCCATGATAGGTTTCGCCTATAAAAACTTTCTCCTTTTAAAAAATTGTATAAAAATAAAAATAAAGTTGACTGAACCCATGATAGGTTTCGCTTATAAAAACTTTCTCCTTTTAAAAAATTGTATAGAAATAAAAATAAATAGGAAGATAAAAGAAGAAAAGAAAAAGAGAGAGAAGAGGAAAAAATTGATCTGAGTGTAGGATAGAAAAAGGGACCCCCATTCTCAAAACGAGTAAGATGAAAAATAGAGGTGTCATTTGGAATGAAGGTTGTATTGATTTTTTTGGCTAAATTAATTATTAAAAAATAAAATATATTAAAAATTTAATAAAATAAAATTTACATTCAAATCATAATTATTTTATTATTTCTCTTATAAAAGTTTAAAAAATAAAAAAAAAGTTAACCCAAACAAATTTTCTAACCAAGACAAAATAACTTAAAAGTTAAAAATCCAATCTAACTTCCCAAACTAAACTAGAATGTCAAAGTGAATCCTTACACGGCATTTGGGAAACATTTCAATTTCAACAACCTCTTACTCTTCAATAATTTCACTTATCTAAACGAGTAATATTCAGTTTGTTTGATTTATTATTTAGGATTTATTTTTCAAAGTATTATATATATATATATATATTATTTTTCATATTTATTTGTTTTCATTTAATTTTTTTAATATTCTTAGCAATTTTTTTTTTAATTTTTAGATACACCTAACATAAATTCACTTAAAAAGTATAATATTTGTGAAAAAAATCCTTAGAAAATTCACTAAATAGTAAACATACAAAAAAAAAAAAGAAAAAAAAAAGAGAATTCAATATATTTTTCGTATTTTTGTGTATTTACTGATTTAAAATATTTTTTATAAATATTTTACTTTTTAGATACATCTAAGTAATGCATATAAAAAAATATAAAAAAATGCTTAAAATTTTAAAAATATTCACTAAAACTAAAAATAAAAACAAAAACAAAAACCTTAATTTTCAGAAAATTGAATCTAAAAAATTGAAACCAAATACAGTGATTATGTTTCATGAAATAAATATGAAAAATTTTATATTCTCCATTCTTGAATTAATTTGTAGTGTTTATTGTATGTTATGTAATCATATACACATTTGTTTTTTACTTTGGACTCTCATTTGTTTTTTCTGTTTCACATTGCACTTGTGAAACTATGTTCATAGCCACATGAGTCTGAAATGTAGGGCTATCATACCCAAGAAGGAGTGCGAAAAACCAGCTACACTACCCTGTTGATGTGGCCTTTGAAACTGTTGACCCTTATGCCTTTGATCGTAGTGTCGGTATTTGTTCCCATCACGTGCTGGAAATGACTCCCTCTGGAAGTCTCTCCAACCCTAGCCTTCCCATCCTTAAACTGTTTCTCCTTTTCCTTATACTTCGGTGCCCAGTCAAGAACTTTGTCAAACGGTTTAGCATTAAAAGGAAAAGGAATTAGACAGGTAATGATTTAATCCCTTAATAAACTTCTCATTCCTCTTCTCCTGTGTGTCAACCAAGCAAGGGGCATAACGAGACAACTCATTAAACTAGTGACATGCTCGATCACTGTTCTACCTTCTTGAGTTAGGTTCGAAAATTCATCACTCACCTGAGACTGAATAGCAGTAGGAACAAACTTCTAGACAAAATGGGTCTTCAAATCTACCCAAGTCAAAGTCGTCAAGTCTAGACCCTCCTTACACGAGTTCCATCAAAATAGGGTTGCTCTTTCAAGCTAATGTGTAGCCAACTCTTGTTTTTGGATCTCGGTGAGCTACATACGACCAAACACCATCTTATATTTTTTGACCCAAGCATCAACTACAGTGGGTCCTCTATCTCCAGAGAATTTCTAACCCCTCAATGAACCAAAGTCTTTTTTTCTCTTCACAATGGGATGATTATTGTTCTACACAACCTGAAGTAACTAAGCCATCATCTTCCCCACATTAACCTACACAATATTGGTTGCCCCTGTAGCATTCGTCGCCGCTGCTGCCGCCACATTATTAGTTGTTTCTTCCCCAATGCCACTAGGCTCAACATTTTTCAAATTATACCTTCCAGCCATCACTTTTAAGTTAAACACACAAAAAAATTCATTCATAAATACTTAGATAAATTCAACCACCAAACTAAACCAGCTAACCCATGTTTCCATAATCCAAGGATCACCTAAACTCTCACAAGTCTAGGGTAACCTAGAGCTCTGATACCAAATTGTCATGCCCCAAAATTTGGACAATTAAATATTAAATTAGGACTAAATCCCAATCAATATTCCATCATCCAAATCCTAAGGGTGAAACAAAATCTAAATGTTTTTTTGTCTCTATTTGGTTGTAAATTTCAATGCTAAAAAAAAAAAATACCAGGGATAATTTATTTTTTTTTAACAAAATGCCAACCAAACCATCTATCATAAATTTATAACTATCAAATACCTCCAACATTAAAGTAGCAACAAATAGTCAAAACAACTTAAATAGTGTAAAGTTAGAAAACAACTCACAATGTCAAATTATCAAAATACTAAGGTTATAAAAATAAATAAATAAACTAATATCAACCCTAAACTCCAGAAAATAAAAGAATTCTGAGAGACATGTCGTACAAATGTAGTTATTTCCCATCACCACTGTAGTCCAAACTAATCCTGCAAAGGAAGCTCGGCTGTACTCAAACAAAACGCACCCGAGATGCCAAGTGACAAAATGAGTCAGTATATAAGTATACTGGTATCTGTACAAGATTTGACACCCACGTGTCCACCAGACACAAACAAAAAGTACATTTAATTCTTGTTACGGGACAAGACAAGTAGTTCCACCTACATCGAGACGAATGGGTAGTTTTTCGAGATACGGTGGCATTTAGCTTCTTGCCCACAACTAAATATAAACTGAGTATAAAAAAAAAAAATAAATAAATAAATATATGGTGGGTCAGCCCTGCATAAAAAGTTAGTAAGTCCTACCATTCTGCAAAAAATAAAGTTAGTATAATTTAATGATAAGTAAATTACTTAAGCAGTATAAAAATGCACCACTTCATGCTTAAATCATTCAAATTGACCAAAACTCAAAAAATAAAAGTTGTACATAATCAAATTTCCTAAAAGGCCCTGCGAAAGTATTTAGTAGAAATTGAACAGGTTGAGACAAAAACTTAATAGAAGAGCTTAGATGGAATTTGAACAAAAAACCTAAATTTGAAAATGAAAAGAAACTGTCCTAAGATGATTTGTTTTGGAAAAGTTCAAAACACAAAAAGTGTTCAGAATAATGTTTTACTTCAGTTTTCGCAAGATCAATGAAAATGAGTTTGTTTCGTGGGTTAAAACAACATCTAAAGTCTGTATTGCTAAAATGAAAAAAAACTATTGTAAGCAAAATTATCCGATTACAAGTTCTAATTGATCTTTTTAGTAAAAAGATAAAATTCAAAAATTGTTTAGAATTACGTATACATACCTTTGCCCAAATTTCGTAATTTATCGAGGTTGTTTACTATTTTTTCAAGATATACAAATCAATACCATTCTAACTATACCAATAAGCTCATATTTAATTCTTTGTATCTTAACTCCACCACTTTGGACCTTCACTTCTGGCTTACACATATATCCCATGTGCCTCTCGTATACCTAACACCGCTCCGAAGCCAAACTTGCCCTAGGGATATCATCTCGCGTTTGACCCACACTCCCCGGACGATTACTATATACGTACGCATGTAGATCAAAGCACTCATCTACTCCTGAGAATGAGGCAACAATGTATATATACACAGCCCCTCATCTACTCATGAGAATAAACATAACAATGCCAAGCCTAAGGCATTCAAATAAATCTCATAATCCTCACTTTTTTTTGGTACAATTTTTCTCACCAGCACTCAAATAAAACAACAATTCATGGAGTCATGGTAGAGTATTTGGAATTTATCTATGTGTTCTTAGTTTATTTTAATTTCATATATCCATGAGTGCGATTACAACCATAAAATAATATATATATATATATATATAAACCCTAAACCTTGCATACACAACTAACCAAAATAGTTGAAATCAATCCATCATCTACATGCAAGTCCAATATCAAACCAACATCAAATAAAGAAAAATAAATAAATAAAAACAAAAAAAATAAACATAAACCAAGGAAAGTGAGTTTTGCACTCACAATTATTTTTCGAAGATCAAAGAAATACTTGGAGAATTAATGAAACCACCAAAATAAAGCCCTAACCCCTTTTTTCCTCTCTCCTATCCTCTTTCTCCTTGTGATTGCTGCTGCTGCGGCTTCAAAACCCTAATCACAGGGTTTCTCTCTCTCTCTCTCTCTCTCTCTCTCTCTCTCATTCTCTCTCTCTCTCCTTCTCTTGGCTGCGCACTCTCTATTTTTTTTTTCTCCTAGTGACAAAACTATTATAACCTAATTTACTATAAAATCTAATTTCCTATTATCACCCTAACACCTTTGATATATATAAGATGAATATATATATATATATATATATATGGATTAATTATATATAATTAAATATCACATTAAATTCTCATGTATTCGCGCAATTAATAAAGCAATAAAAAATAAAGTAATAATAATAATAATAGATAATGACTTAAGGAAAAATTAAGGTCGCTACAGTACTCATATTTGAAAATTTCATGAAAACAAACACAAAAACATAGAACTTGTTTCAAAGTTTTGGATCAAAACATGGTTATTCTTTAAGAATACAAGAGCATCACTTTTTTTTTTTTTTTTGAAACAAAACTTTAAATTAATGCATTGCTCATGAATCGTGCTGGATGATGCAATGTGATCAGATTAACATAAAGAAAAGCAAAAGTAGATCAATAATCTAACCTCAAAACACAAATCAAGTGGTTCAAAGGCTAATGATCAAGTTTCCTCCAAGAACTTCTTCTTCTTCTTCTTTCTAGAACTTCTTTCTCTTCAACACAAAGATATGGCAAATGATATGGGTTTCTCAACTATTAATTGACTAATACCCACTACTGGGACATGTGGCATTATCTAGTCAAATCTCCTAAAAAAAGTGTCCGAATGAAAGGACAATAGTAGGTCAAATTGTATACAACAAGGTGGCATGGATACTCTAGCAATGAAGGGATCTTGGCTCAAAAAGTAGGATTTAGACAAGTGAAGGTTAGATGAAGTCTTCCTGATTTCGGCTAGGAGAGGTAAAACTTGGCGTAGGTGTGACACACTTCGGCCTAGGGATGCACAAGTCATGGAACAAAGGTTGCTAGGTGTTGGCTAAGGTGCACAACTCGGCAAGAAGGTTCAAGGATCAAAGATCTCGGATTCCTAGGTGATGTATACCGTGGCCTAGGTGCGAGGGTGGAGATGGAGGTCAGCTGAGATGGTTCCAAGATGGCCCTAGGTGTTGTCGATCAATGGCCTAGGTGTAAGGGGTTCAAATGTGTGAGGTAGCAAAGGTAGCTGACGTAGGTTCAGCACACAAGCATGGAACAAAACAAGGATCTTATACTTAGGCAAAATACAATAGCATCAAAACAAGACAGGATCCCACACTTAGACAAAAATCCAAGTTTACAAAATGTAAGCTTAACAAACCAAAAGCATGTAAATTCTCATGAATATAACTAAGACAAAAAATGAGGGTTGTTATAATAGTTTTCTCAAATCTCATTGCTATCTAACATAGCACATAACAAAGCTAAATAACATATAAATCATTAAGACCTCAAAGCAAAGAGGACAAATGGAGAAAATCACCAAAAGTTGAAAGTGGTGAAATGGTGTGTGCTTCGATTAGAACAAAGTCCTTAACAAGCTCTACACTTTAACTCAAAGGAGCAAGATGACGAGATGACCAAGTCGTTATATTTGATGATCTAGTGTGAAAAGCTAGAGTTTAGAGAGAAATGGTGGTGTCGTACAAAATAGGGAGAGAAATGAGAGAGAAAATAGAAAGAAAAGTGAGAAAAAAGAAAGAATTGTAGCTCTATTTATAATGCTATAATAATAGAATATTAGCCCCAAAGTCAACTAAAAGAATAAGCTAAAAATCGTAAAAAGTAGGGCCCAACCCGTGGTGAAATTTCAGAATTTTACTGTCAAATGTCGACACCAATAGAAGGGGTGTTAACACCTAGAATTTGTGATGAAACACTTGAGTTTGCACCAATAGAAGGGGCGTTGACACTAGAAGTCCCAGAAACTAGTAGCACAAAGAACAAGCAGGTCGTGCGATGTCAACACCTAGAAGGAGTGGTGTCGACACCAGAAAATAGAAACAAAAAGGAGAAAAGAGAAAGAGGTAGGTGTTGACCCTAGGAGCCTAGTGTCAACACTAAGAACAAAATTTTAAGGTTCCCAAGGCACTTCCTAACAAAACTAAGAGGTAAAGAACATTTGGCAAGTTTAGATCGTATTTCACTCCTCTAATATAATGATATACCAATCCCAAAAATCCCAAAAAAGAAAAGTAATAGAATTGAATCCATTTTCCAATGACATTTGGAAAGGGATTTGAAAAGGGAAATGGAAAAGGTAGGTGAAATGTGAATAAATCATGCCTATATTTCACATAGTTTTACACACATTTCCCTTTCTCTTTCCAAATTTCTTTCCAAATCTCCCAACCAAAGACACCATAAAGAACACAAGTATTACAGAAGGACTTGCGGCAGGAAAGCTTATGAAGATGTCTTTATAAAATTTGGATGTGAGGGGCTTACGGCCGAATCTCCCGTTTTAAAATGAAAAAAAAAATGTAGAAAAATTTAATGGTAATTAATAGAAACTTTTGTTTGTGATAAATAAATTCAATGCAATTTAAAGGTAAAGAATTTAAGAATAAATTACAAATACATTATTTGAGATTTACTTAAAATTCTAATTTTTTCATGTGGTTCTGAAAATTAAATATCACAGCTTAAAATTTTTAATCGCATAATAAATAATCTCTCTCATTGCTCAACCATTAAGTTAATTAACAATTTCTAATGATGTTAGCAATATATTTCAATTAATAGTTTTAGTAATTTTATTGTTGTATAGGAAGGTAACTAGGTATTTTATTTTTTCTATCAATTTTGTTAAATAACAAATTTTGACAAGAGTATATTTGTAATTTTCAGAACGAAAGGAGTAATTTACATTTTAAACAAACTTTAAAAAGTGTATTTGTAATTTATCTAAAATTTAATATAAAACTATACAAATTTTTATTTTTAGATCAATAATATAACGTACTATATTTTGAATAATTTAAGTTTTAACAACGTTTCGTAATTTATAATAGAACTAGCAAAAAATTGTTCATATTTAAAAGCATTTCATTATTCAAAAAAAATACTAA
Organism: Camellia sinensis; assembly: GCF_004153795.1. Lineage (NCBI taxonomy): Eukaryota > Viridiplantae > Streptophyta > Magnoliopsida > Ericales > Theaceae > Camellia > Camellia sinensis. The sequence continues at coordinate 143,037 of NW_021027469.1, forward strand.
TCGTTAGACTTTATATAGATAAAGTAATGAAAAATCGACATGTCAATTGCTTACAAAAATTAATTATAAATTCATGAAATATAGATAAAGTAATGAAAAATCGACATGTCAATTGCTTACAAAAATTAATTATAAATTCATGAAAAAAATTATAATTTTGAATATCAATGTTTGTAAAAAATTTTAACATATAGACTAAATTCTAATTTTTCTTAGATTAATCCCTTAATCTCTGTATTGAAAATGCACAACACCAAGAAAACTTAAAAAAAAAAAAAAAAAAACAAATACATGTAATTGATATTGATACGCCGGCAATTTTTTCTAATCTGAACAAATTCATATGCTACCAGCGATACGTACAAAGCTGACCCATTTTTATTTATTTATTTTCAGATGGTAAGGTTGACCCATGTAAAGCAAACTAGTTTGCTATTGATCTCAAGAAGAATTTTATTATAAACATTTTATATCATATATCTGTTTAGTTATGTAATTTTTTTATAAACATTTTATATCATATATCTGTTTAGTTATGTAATTTTTTTTTAATTATAATATTATTTTAAGATTTTAATTATGATTTTTTATATTTAATTATATATATATATATATATATAGAAAATTATATAATTTTGGGTAAATTACACTTACACCCCTTGAGGTTTGGGTTTAATACATATCACCCCTAACGTTTGAGAAATTACACTAACCCTCTTGTCATTGTAATTGTTTAGACGGAATGAAGATATTGAACTCATACACTCTCTTTTTTTCTTCTTTGCTTTACTTTCTTTTTTTTTTTTTCCTTTTTAATGTAATTTTCTCTATTTTTTTATTAAGAATTTTTACATTTTATATAAGTAAAAATTTATACAATAAGACTATTAACTATAAGAATGAAAATATAATTTTCAAAACCACATGAACAAAAAATAATTAGATCAAACCTCCATCGGTCGATGAAATTTACCCAATAATTTTTTTTATCTACAATTATAAATCGGTACCTAGTCTTTCGCCCGATCCGAATGAATAGGATCGGAACGAAAACAAAACGAAGCAGAGACGAGCCAAAAAGTCTCCCTCGTTCGTTTATCCACGACGCACACTCTTCATTCTCAACTACTTTCCTCGTTGAGCGATGCCTTCAAACTCCGGCCAAAGCTTCTGAATTCCTCTCTCTCTCTCTCTCTCTCTCTCTATATATATATATATATATATACACACACGAATATTATTGATCCAATCGACCTGTGTTGTGTTGGAGTATAGTAATGGATCCGAACCCCAAGAGCTTCCCGATTCTCTCATATGTGATGTCAAAACTCCCCAGTATGAGTCCCAGACACGCCGCTGATATGGACTTCGACATCGAGCAACCACGGCCACCGTCCTCGTCCGATGCGTCGACTTCCAAGGAACCATCATTTGACTTGGAGGACCGTATGCCCCAGCTAACCGACCCCAAAATCATCGCTTCCATGCGATCTGCGGTCTCCGATGTCGCCCAAGCCCGATCTATCCTCAAAACCCTTGGCGACCGACCGGACCACGAGGCTGTCGACACCGCCAAGGCCAAGCTCTTCGAGATCGAGTCCCAACTCTCGAAACAGCACGAAGAGATCGTGTTTTCGCCCGAGCTCCGGGACTCGGCTGAGAAGGATAGACAGGTTTACAAGGCGGTGATTTCGTTGGATGAAATGCACGAGGCTTACGAGAAGCTGGTGAAGGATGCGGAGGCTAGGTTGGTGAAGATTTATGAGGCGGCTGTTGCCGGCCGTGATGTAGAGGAGTATGATGGTGATGGTTCAAGGGAGGTGGTGGAGGAGGTGAATGAGGAGGTGGTTGGGATTTTGCAAGAAGCATCATCCGGGAAGGGGATTGAGAGGATTGATCTTTCAGGGCGTCTGTTACGTCTGCTTCCAGAGGCCTTCGGTAGCCTTCGTGGGTTAGTTGTGCTTATTCTGTCCTCCAATCAACTTCAGGTTAGCCCCCTAAATGCTCAATTTAAGTTATTGGAATGCAATGAAATGGTGATTCATTAAGCTTTCCTATGAAATGGACATTTCTTAAAATAGTGAAAAATGGTAAACCATGATTCGACTTGTAATGCATCATTCCATTCCACTTCACTTTAACTAAACACTACTAATTGTCTCTTACTCTGTTTTATTCTCATATGTTAAACTGTATTATGGTTGTGTGATTGTGACTAATTATAAGTGGAGGGTGTTTGTCTGACGCTGCCAAGTACTGGGATATTTCTGCATCGCTGGAAGTGTTGGGGGTAATTTGTTTTTCCCTTACTAATATAGTATGAAACAATGATCTTATTGGTTGGTGGTTAAGGGCTTTAGGCATTAGTTATAACGCGTATGAGATGGTAGAAGCAACCCAACAATTCTACAAACCTTTTGAATTCTAACCTTACCAGAATTGTAGGAAAATGGTTGAGACTTCAAATGAATTCTGTATTTTTGCTCAAAACTGAAGGGCCATAGTTATTTATAATAAAAGACAAACCTAATGCAATCTAGGAAACAACCAAGTAAGTTTCTTAACTAATGCAAGACCAATAAGGAAAGGGTAAACAGTGATTCTACTTGCACCACAAAACTATCTCCTTAAACCAAACCAAACCAAACCAAACCAAGCCTCAAGTCCCATCAAATGTGGTCGACTACACGAATCCTTCTTCTCTTCCTTCCCCATCACACTACCTCCACCAGCCCACCACCGTAATTCACAACCCAATAACAAACCCATCATCTACCATTCTTTGATATACTGAAAATGCCAAAGAACCCATGCTCAACTTAGCTAAACACATCAAAAGAAAACTGTAACGAGGGTCCTACATGTAGTCATTCGTATCCATTAACTCCATAATCTCACCATTGCCATTACACTCTTTGATCATAAAAATTATAGTCTTCTGGTATATTCACTCTCACTCACTCTCTCTCTCTCTCTCTATATATATATAAAGGATGTGTTGATTTAAATTATGAAACAAAACCGACTCTATCTATGTATTTGCTTAAAAAAATTTTGGGCTTTTGTTTTGAATTGTTAAAACTCCATATCTTTGTCTTTGTTTGGTATCTTTGTCTCTCTTTCTCTTAAATCTTCCTTCTTACATGATTTGTTCATATTTTTGTTCTTATATGATTTGGGTATTGAACCGTGGGAGGATAGGGTTCCGTTTGTCAATGGAGTAGGCCATGAGACCCGAAGCACCGAGATTGCTAGTGACCGAACCAGTGTGGTGGTGGAGTCGTGGCGGATTGGCGGTGATGGTGGTGGGCTGGTGGAGGTGGTAGTGAAGGGGTGGAGATGAAGAAGTTTGAAAGATTTAGGTGTAAGGAGAAGAGTCAATGTAGAAATTAGGGTAAAATTGGAATTATAAAAATTGTAAAAAAATAAAATAAAAATTTAATATTTTAGAGTGTAAGAGATAATTTTGTGGTGTAAGTAGAATTACTCAAGGGTAAATTACATAGACCTTTTATGAGGTTTTTGAAATGACATTGACCTCCCTTGTCAGTATTGTTGGACAAACGATGTTAACAAAAAGTTGTGTTTTACAATTTTAATCTTGTGATATTTTCATGGGTAAATTGGATTTGGAAAAAATACAGTAAGCCTCACAGTTTTGACATAATTATAGTAACTTCTTTTTGTGTAAAATTAAGGCCAAGTTTGGCTATCCTAAATAAGTACACACTTTATTTTTTTATCTTTTTTTAATCACATCATCTCTCTACTTTTCTGCATATCTTTTTGTAAAAAGACAAAAAGTACACTTATTTAGGTCATCCCAAACAACCCCTAAATGGATCAAAACTAATCCAAATGATGTGAAAACACAAAAAAACAATGTAAAGTACACATTTAATGTAAAAGAGATAACAACATAATTTTTTCATCTATATAGCTAACAAATTATTGATGAAAAATGGGCTAATTGTTATATAAATTAAAATCTCAAAAGAGCAAAATTAATTATGTCAAAATTGTGGAATTTACTGTATTTTCTCTAAACCTCAAGGGAGGTTAGTGTAATTTACCCTATTTTCATTTTATTCAGCTCTTTTTTCATACCCCTACCAGAATCTTGTTGCACTAGAGCCTCCTCAACAGCAACCCAATCTCTCTCTCTCTCTCTCTCTCTCTCTCTCTCTCTCTCTCTCTCTCGGCCCTATGTTCCTACTCTATTATAACTCCACTTTCCCCTTCTGCTCCTCTTGTGACCACCATGACAACCCTGCACTAAAATTGTCACGACTCCAACCCCCACGCTCCTTGAGGTTAGAGCTGTGACCAGCCACTAATCATGGATTACTTACGGCCTCAAAGACAAAATTTTGAAATATTTAAATAATATTGGGGCCTGAAGCAGAAGCAAAACAGAAATAATATTGTCCATTGAGCAGTGCATACGGGATATGATCGGAAATATTTAAAACATCTCATAATACACTTATAATTTCTATACAAACATTCATCTACTACATAACCCAAGATCACATACATAGCTTAACAAATCATAACAAAATGATGCTTAACAAAGCTTGGCCATAAACAAAAGCTAAAGCCTCATCACGGAGGCACATCCTTGGGTGACTTGACAAATAAGGGCGGACTCCAAAACAAACTTTAATGCCGATCTTCTAGATGCTTACTTACATATATATAGAGGAAGGGGTTGAGCTAATGCCTAATGAGTAATAACAATGTAAAGTGGTTAATGAATGAGTTTCAAATTTTAGAAAACATTCTTATTATATTCAAAACATCATTCAAAAATAAATTGTACATAAGTTTAACAAATTATGTGATTCATCTAATAGCATTAAACAAATCTAAGCCTGGCAGAACGGCCTCTGATCCATCATATAGCAGAACAATCGTTGGTCCAATACATGGCAGAATGACCACTAATCAACAGCTGTACAGAACGACTTCTGGTCCAACGTATAGTAGAGCGATCTCTGGTCCAATATATAACAACTGTACAAAACGATTGCTGGTCCAACTTAAAACAGATAAGACAGAACGACTTCAGGTCCAACATATAATTTTCATAGAGAATTCATTAAAAGGTGCCACAATAAATTATCAAAAGGAAAACTCCTTCATTCATATCAAAATATAATTTCAGAAAACATATCGTATCAGAATATTTTACAAAATAACTTTACGAAAATATCTTTACAAAGTTATTATTCATTGTGACTTGGTCGGATGCTATCCTTGGTGGTTCAACCTACACATTGCATACAAACATACACATAGAAACATAACATTATTTGCTTGATCTAATCTTACTTCTCTTATCTTTTCTTCCCAAATAAACTGAATTCTTATTTTGCTTCATTAACCAATTAATTTATGTTGGTTATTAACTTATTATTCCTTCTCAAGGCTTAAATCACGTCTAGGATTGCTCAGAAAAAAATTGAGAACGAAAATATGGACGTAAAACAAATTTTCAAAATATGTTGAAATAGAATAGTTCGCTCGAGCGAATCTTTGGTCACTTGAGTGTTGACCTCGGCTCCTTTGTACTTTGATCTGCAAGAACAGATTCTGAATGACCTCGATGTTCGCTCGAGTATTGACTTTATTGTGTGAGTGGTTTGCAATTTTTTCGGGTTCCGAAAATCATGAAAAATGGTTTCTAAACACAATTTCAAAAATTGAGTCAATGCACGTCTTAACCAAAAACATGTAATCTTTTAGGATTCAAGAACACATAATCAATTTCAAACCATTACATTATGACTCCTTTAATTTACCAAAACTTAGAATCAAACTCTATGAATACAATGATTTCAAAACTTTTCTTCATTTTTTTCTTACAAAACATGAAATTAAAGCTATAAAGCTTTTTTAAAAAAAAATTTGCATGTCAAAACTTGCAATTGAAATTGTATAATGCTTGGAAAACATTTGCATGCATGAAATTAAGATCAAAATCAATCCAATTCTTGATTGTCAAACTCAAATCATAATTTATTTTTTAATTTGTCCAAATTTAGATTTAATTCATTCTCTTCATGTCAAACCCAAATCAAACTCATCAACTTTTTAAAACATAAATTAAAGTTCCAAAACCTTAAATTCTATGATGCATGTGAGGATGAACTTCAAATTTAGGAAGAATATGAAAAATTAAACTAAAATTCATGCAAAACATTCAAAATCAAACCCAAATTAATTAATTTCCAAATTTAACTTCCATAACTTGAGCCTAATTTCATTTCTTCATCTCTTTGCTAATTTCTTTCTAATTATATGAAATTGAACCCAATTATTTCTTGATTTCAGCTTTTAAGTAAATTATCTACAAGATTTGAACTTTAATTTCTTACCTAAAGCTTTGGTTTGTTGAATTCTTGAGTTTACTTCTTCCAATTTCTAGCACAATATTTTCTTCAATCTCTTGGTCTCTCTCTCTCTCTCTCTCTCTCTCTCTCTCTAGAGTTCTTGAACTCAATGCTCCAGCACAAAGAAGGAATACTCATACCCCTATACTTGAACCCTCCAGCAAAAATATAAAATGAAGTTGCCTACTCTCTCTCCTCATGTACACACTCATAAACATAAAACGTGAAGGTTTAAGAATTTTCTCAAATTCTCTAGAACTTTCACGAATATTTTAATTAACTTGAGTTGGATTGGATTAATTTACTAATTTCTCATCAACTTAATTAATCAATGATTAGGCTTAATTAATTATGTTTAGTCTTTAATTAACTTAGTCCTAACTAATCATGATTACCACATAACTTAATTAATCAAATTAATATCAATGAAGGCTTAATTAATCAAATCTTAATTTTGCTAATCTGAATCAAATATTTAATTAAACTCCCAAAAGGCTCTAAATATTAAACTAAACTGATTAAGCTCGTCAATTTTGATTTCTCAAATCATCTCGGCTTTCAATTTCTGATTCAAAATAAAATCTTCTTATTGAACGAATCAGTATGCAAATATTACAAATAACATATGAACTCTAATTAATTAATTATGTCTAGCTCCCTTCTATTAGAATAATTCTTGATTTCCATTACTAAATTGATTTCGATTAGGCTAATTTAATCTTAATTTCGTTAATTTTGATTCATTTCTTGAGAAAGTACCCAAAATATTCTACACATCAAATTAATGTTATTAAACTTTTCAATTAATATTTATATGGTGATTAATCAATTCAATTTCAAGTTCGAAGTCATCCCTTAACTTAATTTTAATCCATCAAAATTTATACAAAGGCTTTGAAATTGATCTGATTTTCCCGTGTCTTATAATTTTTGACACATGTATTCCTTCACATTCCTAATAAGTTGTATTCATTTCCAATTTCTTTATATTCACTAATTTACATTTATATTCCTTGATAATTTAGGTACTTAAATTCAATTAAATATTGTTATATATGTTAATGATTATTTTAACAAGGGATTCATGTGTACACAACTTATTCACTATTTCCCTTTTCAAGTATTAATTAAATTATTTTATATAATCAAATAGCTAAATTTTGGTTTAAGGCATTTAAGGTGCTTAATATTAATTACCGTTACAAAAATTAGCATCCCTAAATTAGCATTATTCGGGGTGTTACAAAAACCCCACTATGACAGCTGTCCAAATCCTTAAATCGTAAATCCCCCAATACACCTCCACCATCCCTAAAAATCTCGAACTCCACTGTTGCCCCAAAACACCCCAATCCATATCCATGGTAACTTGAAATACCCCAATCCACACCTACTTCCACGGCCGCAAGAGAGCAGTGATTTGCAGGATTTCTTATTGGAACTCCCAACACGAACTCAAAGGTTGCATCAATGATACTATGTGCATGAGGCACTTGCTCCTCCACTCTCAAGCTCACTGGTACTTTGCTTCGCTCTCTCACGACATTACCAGCCGTGATCCTCCATTTTGTTGATCGTGTATTGGTTAGCTGTTGGTTCCATATCTTCATGCCTACTAGGTTACCGAATTGCCATTTTATTTATGAAGAACTGGGTAAACTACCAATAGGCCCTAATAGTTGAACTTAATTACCATAAAGTTCCATTGCAAATTAAGTCATAATAAAATCGTCGCTAAAAATAATTTTTGAAGCAATTTTTTGCATGTCGCTAAAAATTGACAATTAGTGACCTTTTTTTTTTGTCACAGTTTTTATAAATTGTCCCTAAAACTTACAATTAGTAACTTTTTTTATGTTGAATTTTTTAAATTGTCGCTAAAAGTTGAAAATCAATAACTTTTTTTATGACGATTATTTTAAATTGTCACTAAAACTTATAATGAGTGTCATTTTTTGTAACAATTTTCAATCTGTCGTTGGAAATTAACAATTAATGATGTTTTTTAATAGTGTTTGATGGAAAACACTATTAATTATTATAGGACGTATTGGGCAATAAGTCCACCTATTAGGATCTCCACGTAAGTTCCCCTAAAGAATTTTATAGTGCTACACCACTAGTTTGCATGTGCGTGCAATTGCTTTCCTGTTCAACATGTCCTACGGTTTTGTTTTGGCCTACTTCTCTTCTTGTTCAAATTCTCCAATCCTATGTAGTTTGAGGTTATGTTGATTTGATTATCTTATTGCCACATTTAAATAATGCGTGTAACAAATTATATTCTGACATTTTTGGTGGTTAATTATATATCTTTCCATTCTGTATTATTGTTGCATATATTACATCCATTGGTCATTACTAATTTGGCAATGCCAAAGTTATAATTTGGCATGCTACAGTGTGAAAATGTCAAATTTTAGCAATGTTACTCCACCTTGTGCAAATGCCATTTTGTACAACCACCATTCACTATTTTTATGAGTATAATTTTTATGATCTTGTGTGTTAATTTTTGATATTTTTATGATATTCTTTGAGGTTTTTTTTCTATTGAGGATTATTTTTTGGCGGGGGGTGTGTTTTTGGTTGCCTGTCATTGGGTATTTTCTTTGGGAAAGATGATGTGGCAGGTTATAGGCATTGCCAAGCCTTGTGCCAATATTAGCATAGTAAAGATCAATTTTGGCTCAAAACTGCCAAATTTTGGCAATGGCAACTGTTTTAGGCTTTAGCTATCCACTGGATATGCTGAATGACCATTTGGTTTGTCATTCATAAAGGTGGTATAATTGCACTAGGCAAGTTAACCTCCCTAGCTTTGGAAAGAAACTAGTTTCAAGTAAGGGTGTAAATTGGCCAATTATTTTGCTGGGGTTTGAAATTATTGGTTTGTGGTCTTGATAAGTATAATTTTTATTATATTTTTATTTAACGAGAGTGTGTTTTTCACTAGTAATTGACTTGAAACTATTTTTACTTGATAGTAGGGTTCATTTTTCTTTAGCTTAGCGGGGCCCTGTTGTCCATAATAAACTACACGCATTGTCATTTTTGCAGCTGACAGAAATAAAGAGAAAAGGGGAATAAAAGAAAAGAAACAAAGCATAGAAGTGTATTGCCTGTTAAATTTCACATGCTTCACTTTCTCTGTCCCCAAAGTGTTAGTGATTTTTGCACCAAAAAATTGTTAATGATTTTTCTTTTTATTGTTATTTATTTATTTATGGTTTAAACAGGTTGCACCCTTCCACTTTCATTTATTGTTTTTTTTTTTGTTGTTCAAATCTGTGTTGTTTTCCTGGTTTGCACAAGTGGAAGTGGATTGTAGTGGTACACGAGTCAACATTTTTGAAAAGAATTGAATTGGAAGGGCCTTGTAATACCAACTTCATTGGCTATTTATTATATTAGTATTAATTGATTGAGTTTTGTTTTGCTTACTTTCTTCCTGACATTCGGTTTGTGTTGGAGGGAAACAGGTGATTCCTGATTCTATTGGTGGTCTAGAAAATCTTGAGGAGCTTCATCTTGCTTCCAACCTTCTGGAGTCTTTGCCTGACTCTATTGGATTGTTGCTTAATTTGAAGATTCTAGATGTTTCTGGAAACAAGCTTGTTGCTTTGCCTGACAGCATTTGTCAATGCAGGTTATCCAGTGCTAATCACAAAATTGATTTATTTAAAAGTTTCTTGCCTCATCTTTCCCCTGGATTATCTAGTGTTGCTTTCTTGACTATTCCAGGTCATTGGTGGAGTTGGATGCAAGCTTCAATAGGCTTGCTTACTTGCCAACAAACATCGGGTATGAACTTGTGAACCTAAAGAGTCTTTTAATCCATCTGAACAAGATCCGTTCTCTTCCCAGTTCTATAGGCGAGATGAAGTCATTGCGCATCATGGATGTGCACTTCAATGAGCTCCGTGGCCTGCCACGTGCAATTGGGAGATTGACGAACCTTGAGACCCTCAATCTGAGCAGCAATTTCAGTGACCTGACAGAACTTCCTGACACATTTGGTGATTTAACCAATTTGAAAGAACTTGACCTCAGCAACAACCAGATCCATGCTCTTCCTGATACATTTGGCCGGCTTGACAATCTGACCAAGCTCAACTTGGAAGCAAATCCTCTTGTAATTCCACCCAAGGAGGTTGTCAGTGGAGGGGCCGAAGCTATCAAGGATTTTATGTCTAAGAGGTGGCTTGACATATTGGTGGAGGAAATGTCCTACGAGCATGCTTGAAGTAGAAGAGCAGACTGAAACTGGTTGGCTAAGTCGCAGCACTTCCTGGTTGAATAATTTTGTTTCAGACGTTTCAGGACATATGAAATCTCCTGTGGACCCTTATCTCAATCAGCAGCTATGATCTCATTTCCCACTCAGCGGTAGTTTTTGAGCACCCCCTTTCTTCTGATGGCATGTGCAATCTGATCTGATGAAGATATTGTAGAAATGGGTCTTCACTGCAGGTATTTTGCATTCTCCAGTTCATATTTAAGAGGTGACGATCAAACAATTTCTTTTCAGTGTTCTAGCCAGAATCCTTGGAAATGTTCACAAGTTTGGCAGAAAAATGAATAGATTGGTTGCTTTTTATGTATTCATTTGAAACAGCATAGCAAATGCTTGTAGTTGCACCAAGGTTTCCTATTGCCAGTATTGCAGTTTCGTTTATAATTTTATTGTAGGGAATTTTGCCATAGCTCCCCGAAACTTTTATATTGTTGAAAGGACATCTCTTTAAAATCTCCTTCCTTAGGTCCCTCGCGGGAGCTTCTATTTACACACACCCATTTCCCTCTTTACACATCTTTTTCAATAAATAATTGGTTCGGAAGTAGATTTTCGAAAATAAGCAATTGGTTCGGAAGTAGCTTTCCGAAAATAAACAATTGGTTCGGAAGTAGACTTCCGAATTTTTATTATTTTTCGACATTCAACTTCCGAATGTGTTTATTTGATGTCTATAATAGTAATTTCACTTGAAAAAAAATTTATAATAAAAATAATTTTTATGAAGTGTGTGCAAAGAGGGGAAGGTGGATGTGTAAATAGAAGCTTCCGTCCCTCGCGAATATAAAATCAGTCAATTGACCAAATTAGGCTTACATTAGTCACTGGGTGGGTTGTTACCTAGTGTGAAGTCTATTTTGAAATTAAATTTAAATTTTAAAATGCAACAGCTTTTATCAAAGAGTTCGTTCTCCATAAAATTTATATTTTTGTACCTGTAATCAAAATTTATCAAACAAGATTCATGTTGGATAAAATTTTTTTTTTTACTATCCAAGCTAATAGTTGTTACAGTAAAATTTTACTGTCATAGTCTAATAATTAAACCCTTAAAATTTACAGTTGTATGAAAAAAAAAAAAAAAAAATTCTTTTACCTTGGTAAAACTGTCCCAAATGAATGGGAGAAATTTATGCAAAAGTCAAGTTTAAAAATAATAAATTACTCTACTAACAAAAATAAAAATAAAAAAATTCCACCGCCTCCTTCTGTACCATCACTATTACTATCACTATTATCATTGAAAATATTTATGGAAAAATTTATCAAAAAATGAAATGAATGATATTTCTATAGAATAATTGCACATTAAAATTTTACTGTCTGATTCTAATAGTTATTAGTGAAATTCTATTGCCATCACCCATAGAAGTATTAATGGAGATATTCTTATCAAAATAATAAAATCTCAAAATTCCTTTTCTGAATAAATATACAATGAAATTTTGTTGTTTGAGTTTATAACATAAGAGTGAAATCGTCATTATAAGAAAATATGTTGTTTTATCTATATATGAAATAAAAAAGTTCTCAAATTTAAAATTAATTGTTATACCATAATTTGTGACATTTAAAAAGAAAATATAAACTTTCGATTTCATACTCTTTGCTACCTAACTTCTCTCATTCCATAGTGTCCAATATCAAAACCCTACAATATTACAATTTAAATACATCCATCTTAACCCTAAAACATTGCAATTCCTCCATAACTTATTTACTATTATCTCTCACTTCATACCTACACGGCAAGAACAAATCACGGCAAGCAAAAAAAAAAAAAAAAAAAAACTAGAGGGAGCAAAATTGTGAAATGTGATTATTATTGAAATTATCATGTTCTTCTGTTTCAGGATTTCGGTTGGCATAACTTGATACCTACTCAATCCCTCACAACATTATGAATAGTGTTTTACTTTTTTTTAGCAATGATGATGTGTAAAAGTTGTTGAAAATGAATTTTTGTATATTGAATGGAGGTATATAATTAAGCATTCAACTTTTAAACATTTTATTTATTTGTTTTGATTTTCTATTTAATTTAATTTCTTTATATTTTTATTTTGTTGTAGAGGTTGTACACATAAGAATGGGGTTGCAGCTGTGAGGGCTTATGGGAGTTTATCCCGAGCTTATTTTGATAATTCGAACTGTTCGTATTGTCGAGTTCGTCGAGTATGTCGTCATTGCAAAAAATTAAGTTAATCGAACATTCGTAACCCCATGATCAAGTCTATAACCCTTATTTTGCCTTAATCATATTCATGAAAATTTACATGATTTTGGTTTGTTAATTTTGCATTTCGTAAACTTTGATATTTTGTCTAAGTGTGGGATCCTGTCTTGTTTTGATGCTATTATATTTTGTCTAAGTATAATATTCCTGTTTTGTTCCATGCTTGTGTGCTGAACCTAGGCTACCTACATTTGCTACCTCACCTAGATCACACATTTGAACCTCTTACACCTACGCCGTTGAGAGATAACACTTAGGGCCATCTTGGAACTATCTTGGTTGACCTTCACCTCCACCCTCACACCTTGGCCGAGGTGTGCATCACCTAGGCATTTGAGATCTTTGATCATTGAACCTTCTTGTCGAATTGTATACCTTAGCCAACACCTAACAACCCTTGTTCCGTGTCTTGTATAACCTAGGCCAAGGTGTGTCACACATAGGCTAACTGCAACCCCCTTGTAGCCGAAGTAAGAAAGACCTTACTTGTCCGAAACCTATGTTTTGATCCAAGATCTTCTTCTTGTCAGAGTACCCATGCTACCTTACTTCTTGTATACACTTTGACTTACTCTTGTCCTTTCATTCAGACATCTTTTTGAGAAGATTTGACCAGATGATGCCACGTGTCCCAACAGTGGGTATTAGTCTGTTAGTAGTTGAGAAACTCATATCATTTTCCATATCTTTATCTTGAAGAGAAAGAAACTCTAGGAAGAAGAAGAAGAAGTTCTTAGAGGAGTTAGATTTTACAAGCTTGATTCTTAGACTTTGAACCACTTGATTTGTGTTTTGAGGTTAGATTCTTGATCTACCTTTGTTGTTATTTATGTTATTTTGATCACATTGCATGATTTAGCATGATTCACGAGCCATACATCGATTTAAAGTTTTTGATTTTAAAAGAAAAAGTGATGTTCTTGTGTTTTTGAAGAAAAACTTTGTTTTGATCTAAAAGTTGTATCAAGTTTTTGTTTTTGTGTTTGTTATCATGAAATCTTCAAGTATAGGTACCTAGGTTCTTCTTTTCAAACTCATATCATGAAATATCGAATATTGAATAAGAAGTCATGATTTTGGCATTCATGTTCTTCAAAAGGAAACCCAGATTTACAGACTTCATTATTCCCTAAGTGTGGTCATCAAGACCAACTCTCATCCAACTTTCATACCTAGGCCAAGCATTGCATATCACCTTGGTCTACCTTGCAAGATAACTTGCACCTAGGCTAAACACTATATACCTAGGCCGACCACTATACATCTTTGCCAACACCTTATAACATCTCAGGCAGGCAACCTACATATTGGCCAGGGATACCACACCTTGGCCTTGATCCCTGAGTTCACCCAGCTAGGCCATTTCAACCAAGCTCATCTCTGTGCATCCATTCTGGGACCTGGTTTGTAACTAGCATGCTTTTCCAAGAAGAAAAACATTGGTTTAACTTCCAGAACATGCTTTGCTTTGTTTTGACTAGGTTTTGGGAAGAAATGTCAAGATCTATTTTACTCATTTGAAGTTTGTTTTGAGTCTGTGTTGCACAGCCAACTTTGAGCATCTTTTCTTATCTTCTTGAAGTGCATTCAATGGAATTTACCATGCATTTGTAGGTCTTGGATCTTTGCCTTCATTTCTGCAATCGAAGAGCCATTGTGAGTGGTATTTTTAATGAAGTTATGTTATAATGTTTTGGATAAAAGCTTTACTTTGTTTTAGAAAAGTATTTGATCAAGCATGAATGATTATCCCTTAGTTTTTGTATCAAGTACTATGTTTGTTTTGATGACATTTTTGAAAGGTCCTTGTATGCTAGGGGACTGTGATAACTTAACCCGTACTATACTTAATTATGCATGTGATTATGTGTTTGATATGAATTTGCAAATTTAAGTACGGGAAATATGTGAATTTGGAAAAATATTTGTTGAAAGTAGAAATATCTGTTACAATTGAAACTTTGAACTAAAATTGAAGGCTTTAGAGGTGCGATAAACAAAAACCGACTTCATATCTATGATTAGCATGATTTGTAGAGCTTATGGTGAAATTTTGAAAAATTACGATTCGTAATGATTAAATCATATTTTGTGAGTTGGGTCATATATGTGTGTTTAGCCCTATTGTTCTTTAAGGTTGCTTGAGAGCTCTACAAAGTGAGTTAGAGAAAGAGGAAGAAAAGGAAGCTAGGGATTGAAGAAAATTAAGGGGCAAACCTTAGAATTGAGTTAAGGTATGTTAAATTACTTACAAACTTTGTCTCTAACTCATCTTTGTCTTCAAATCAAGAAGAAAATTGGAATTTGAGCTAAGGTTTTGAGTTATATGGTGGCTTGAGCTAAAGGCATGAAATTGAATCCTAATCTCTCCATCTTTGTTTGATTTAAGTTCACTCTCGTGATTGATCCATGAAACAAACCCTAGATGATTTATGAAAACAAGATTTGTTGGAAGATTATTCATGGATTATGTATTTTGAACTTGTTTATGTAATGTATGAATATGGGAAAAAGATGAGTCCATGAAATTGTTGTTGATGTAAGATTGATTTGTTTAATGTGGAATTACACTTGTATCATGCTCATATATCATGTTTTTGAGTTGTTTTTACATGAATTTGGGCTTGGGAATGAGATGAAAAGGTTTGCATCTTTGAGTCATTTTTGGACTGCCTAAGTGAGCCTAGACAGCTTGTATGGCCATGGGCTCTGCATGAGCGCCCATGAATTAAGCCTGGACCAGCCTCTCATTGTGCGCTCGAGCGGCTGTAACTTCCGCACATGCGGAGCTAGACTGCTTAAGCAGTTGGATCGGCCGCAAGTGTGGCCCAATAGGAAAAAACTTGTGTTGTTTTGTCTTGCTACCCCTGGCTTCCGAAATGCAATCCCAACTGTATTTAAACCCTTTTAGGAGTGAAATGATGCTTAGAAACTCATTAAAGAAGGTTGTGAATAATGAAAGAAATGAGTAAAATTGAAGCAAATGATTTAACGAATGTATGTGTGTGAAGTGTTGTGCAAGTCAAGTAGCTGAGGAGACACCGCGAGTTCAAACACACTGTGAGTAGTAATATTGTACACTTATACTCTTTGTTGCGTATCTTGAGCCATGAATGGTGATTGGTGCCAACATTATGAATTGATTGGAAATGGCGAAACTTCCTTGATATTACATAACATGTGCTAAGTGATTGGGCCCGAGGTTGCCTGATAAATGATTGGGCCCGAGGCTGCTTGATAAATGATTGGGCCTGAGGCCGCTTGTGTCATGACCCGAACCCGCCCCTATGGATTAAGGTCATAACTGGCCAGTAATCAAGGGATTACCTATGGCCTCAAACCAAACAATACATATTCTATCAGAGTTAGGGGCCAAACGAAAGCAAACTTACAAATTGTCCATAGACCCGTGCTTACATGGTGCATCAAATAACACATATCTGCATTCATTAATAACTCACACCAAAAAGGAAATAAACTTAAAATGTTATACACCCACAGGAGCATTCAAGCCTTAGTCAGCCTAGCCAAAACTTATATACAAGGGTAATCCAACATTTTCGCCAATATAACAAGATTATGACAAGAGAACAAAAGAGGCGAAAGTAAGTCTCATGCGTGAGACGTTTGGGCTGACTCTCCAAAACTTGACCTTTCTCACAGACTTCCCTGGGGCTGGGTTTGGACATCTCTTTGCTCACCTACATATACATGAATGAGTGCGAGCGAAAGCCCAGTGAATAATATCAAATAAAGAAGGTATGCAAATACGATTCACATATATCAAACGGTCTTGGGCCCATATAGAATTCTATTTAGTGCATTATCTTGGTACGTTAGGCGATTCAAGCCCGAACATATCAAACGGCCTCTGGCCCACTTCGTTCCTTAACAAACGGCCTCAAGCCCAATTTATTAACGTATATCAAACGTCCTTTGGCCCAATCAATTGTATCCAACAACCTTTGGCCCATTTATTCATTTATTTCATGTCAAACGGCCTTTGGCCCATTTATTCATGTCAAACGGCCTTCGGCCCATTCATTCATTCGTTCATATCAAATGGCCTTTGGCCTAACCTTATGGCATAACAATCATTTGTCCACAATTCAAATTAACATCTTATAAAACTAATATGGAAATAAGCAATCGGACAAATAACATACTTCAAAAAATCATTACTACGATATTACTCACAGTGATCTGTCGATGGATTTGCCCTCGTGCTTGACCTTACACATTTCATGAACATAATGGGTCACAAACGATTCAATCCGTTCTTAATTCATACGTTCCTCTTAGGCTTCTTTCTTACTCTTTTAATCCATTTACAATGCTTAATGTATGCCTAAGAGTGCATAAAGATGGAAGAGAACGGAAATTGAAACAAAAAATTAACTTTACCAATTTTTTGAAACAAGGCTCCCCGCTCGAGCGTGGCTTTGGCCACTCTAGCGGACCCCTTTAGTCTGCAAAAGTATTAGTTGCCTCATTTTTATGCTCGGGTGTGAATTCAGACGCTCGAGCTGAAAGTCTCACTACATAGCTCCCCACTCGAGCGTGAATGCCCTTGCTCGAGCGAACACCAATATCTGCAAAAGTTCTGGGAGCTCGCATTTCACGCTCGAGCGGCGTTTTCCCTGCTCGAGCGGACATGCCACATTCTGGGTTTTCCAGCAAGCTGCTTGAAGCTCCAATTTGGATTCAAATTCATGTAACTTGCATATTATGACTCCTACTTCACATGCAAACCTTCTAACATGATTCAAATGCTAAATTACAACATTTTGAAGTTCAATTCCCATGGATCGATTTCATACTCATACAATTCTTGCCAAATTCATCTCCAAAACATGTAGTTGAGTCCATAGTCTCATTTTCATGGATGCATGTCTTAAATGACTTCCAATTCAACCCAATCAACATGTCTTAAACACAAACATGAGATCTCATAACAAATTACTACATGCATGCACACATTGATCTCAATTTCATCATGGTTAACATGCTTCACCTTGAAATACGCAACTATATAGCAGTTCATGGTAATTGTACACATGCATGTACATACAAGCTCCATATTCAACAAATTCAACTCAAGTCATGTTCTTGATCACCATCAAGCCTTGAATTCACAAAATTACAATATTAAACTTATGAATTCATAACCAATTACTCACCTAGGAGCTCAACTCTCCCAAACTATGGTTAATTCTTGAGTTGGTCTTCAAATTACTCAAGTTTCTTGCTCAAATCTTCAATGGCTTTCCCTTTCTCTCTCTCTAGTCGACCCTCTCTCCCTTTCCTTAGAGTATTCTCAGCCAAATTGAATAAAAGAGGGGAATTGAGTGAAAATGAGCCCTTTTGTAGGCTCTCTTAATCACATTTCATTAATACTAATTAATTGAGCACTATATCATCAATTTAATCTATTTAATTTGATCCGAATCAATTTTCAATTAAATTTCACCGTAGACTCTAAAAATTATGCCAATCACAAAGGTGTGATCAATTTCGATTTCTGTGGCCAATAGGGCTTTGAATTTAAATTCTAGAGCAGCGAATCAAACAGATTTTCCTACGGTGAACAGATAGAAATTCAAAACCACATATATTCATATAAATGGCACTCAAAATCATATCAAACACATAATCATATTCATAATAGAGATCAATTAGCATAATACGGAACAGGGTTATCGCAATCTTCCCTTCTTTAGGAAGTTTGGTCTTCCAAACTTATTTTACCTTCGTCGGGAAACAAATGTGGATAGCGTAGTCGCATTTCATCCTCCTTTTCCCATGTGGCGTCCGTCCCATAGTGTTCTTTCCATGCTACTTTCACCGTCGGAATGGACTTGCTTCTTAACTGTTTCACTTGCCGGTCGATGATTCGTTCTGGCCATTCTGCGTATTCCATATTCTCATCAACAGCTATCCGGTGATAATCAATCACGTGAAGGAAATCTCAGAGATAACCCCTTAACATTGACACATGAAACACATTATGGATTTGCTCAAATCCTGGTGGCAAAGCAACTCTATAAGCAACTGGACCAAGCCTTTCCAGAATTTGAAACGGCCCAATGTAACGGGGCGACAACTTTCCATTCTTTCCGAACCTGACTTGGCCTTTCATTGGAGTCGCACGGATAAACACATGGTCACCAACCTCATACTCAAGAGGTCTTCTTCGAACGTTTGCATAATTCTTTTGTCGATCCTAAGCTGTTTTGAGACTTTGTTGGATTATTTTGATCTTCTTAGAAGTGTCTTGAACAATTTCAGGCCCAAGTAGAGACCTATCCCCGACTTTTGTCCAACAAATTGGTGAGCTACACCTTCTACCATACAAAGCCTCGTATGGTGCCATATCGATGCTGGAGTGGAAGCTGTTATTGTATGCAAACTCTGCTAGTGGCAAATAATCTTCCCAACTCCCTTGAAAATCTAAAGCACACATTCTCAGCATATCTTCTAACGTCTGTATAGTCCGTTCTGATAGCCCATCTGTCTGTGGGTGGAATGTAGTACTCAATCTCAGTTCTGTCCCCATAGCTTTTTGCAAACTCTTCCACAATCTAGATACAAATTTCGGATCTCTATCCGACACAATAGACACCGAAACTCCGTGTAAACGGACAATCTCTTCAACACATATAGTAACCAGTCTATAAGCATCAAATGTAGTTCTAACAGGTAGAAAATGTACAGATTTAGTCAGCCTATCAACTACAATCCAAATGGAATCCATACCTCGAGGAGTTCGAGGTAGAACAACAACAGAATCCATAGTCACATGCTCCTACTTCCATTCAGGAATAGGGAGAGGTTGAAGTATACCGCCTGGTTTCTGATGTTTAGTTTTAACTTGCTGACATTAAAGACATTTGGACACATACTCTGCAATCTCTTTCTTCATTTTGGGCCACCAATAGCTTTGTTTCAAATTCGAATACATTTTGTTATTACTCGGATGCATAGCAAAAACTGATTTATGGGCTTCATCTAGAATTCTTTTCTTTAGCTCAAGAATGTTCGGAACACACAATCTGTCTTGAAATTTCAACACTTCATTTACCACACTATATTCCGGTATTGGACTCATTTCAATCTCATCAATTATCTTTTTAAGGAATTCATCCTCCTTCTATTTCTGTTTAATCTCATCAATGATTGCTGGTTCAGCTGAAATAGCGGCCATCAATCCGCCCTGTTCACACATTATCACTTCAATCTCGGACTTTTCAAAATCTTGCAATATTTCTTTTTGTTCGGTAAGCAGACAAGCCAAATTCCCCATTGATTTTCTGCTCAAGGCATCAATAACTGTATTGGCTTTCCCGGGGTGGTACTGGATTTCGAGATCACAATCTTTTATCAATTCAAGCCATCTCCTTTGCCGCATATTTAGCTCTTTCTGTGTAAAGAAGTACTTCAGACTTCTGTGATCCGTGTAAACTTCACATTTCGCCCCATACAAGTAATGAGCCAGATTTTCAAAGCAAACACAGCTGCGGCCAATTCTAAATCATGTGTTGGGTAGTTCTTCTCATGTGGCCTCAACTGTCGGGAGGCATAAGCAATAACCTTTCCGTTTTGCATTAATACACAACCCAAACCTTTATAAGATGCATCACTGAAAATTACAAAGTTTTCCGTACCTGCGGGCAATGTCAATACTGGTGCAGTAGTCAATCTCGTTTTTAGTTCATGAAAGGCGGATTCTCTTTCGTCATTCCATTCAAATGGTAAGAGGCACAACTATTTTTGAAAAATCTTTCACAAATCTCCTGTAGTATCCAGCTAAACCCATGAAACTACGAACTTCTGTTACATTAGTCGTTGTGGGCCAATTTACAATTGCCTCTATCTTCTGCGGGTCCACTGAAATTCCTTCCTTATTGATAACATGCCCTAAAAGGATAACTTTATCCAACCAAAATGCACACTTCTTTAGTTTGGCAAATAATTTCTTTTCTCTAAGTGTTTGCAAAACAGTCCTTAGATGTTGTTCATGTTCAAGTCTATTCCTTGAATATATCAAAATGTCATCAATAAAAACTACAACAAATTCATCAAGGTAGGTCTTAAAAATTCGGTTCATTAAGTCCATAAACACTGCAGGAGCATTAGTCACCCCAAATGGCATAACAAGAAATTCATAATGACCATACCTCGTTCTAAATGTTGTTTTCTCAACATCTTCTGCCTTTACTTTCAACTGGTGGTACCCGAATCTCAAATCAATTTTGGAAAACACCTGTGATCCTTGCAACTGGTCAAACAAGTCATCAATACGAGGTAAGGAATATTTATTCTTTATTGTCACCTTGTTCAGTTCTCGGTAGTCAATACACAAACGCAAGGTTCCATCTTTCTTTTTCACAAATAACACTGGTGCACCCCATGGTGAAGTACTAGGTCGGATAAATCCTTTATCAAACAGGTCTTGCAACTGTTCTTTCAGTTCTTTCATTTCAGTGGTAGCCATTCTGTAGGGAGTTTTAGAAATAGGTTGAGTGCCTGGCACAACTTCAATAGTAAACTCTATCTCCCTGTCCACTAATCCCCCTAGCAATTCATCTGGCAACACATCTGAAAATTCGCTAACAATAGGGATACTACTCAATTCAATATTCACAATATGTTCAGACAACACATAACACAAATAACCCTGACACCCTTTCCTGATCAGTTTACATGCCTTCATTGCAGATATTAAGTAAGGTGGAGGCACTACCCCATTACCCACAAACACAATTTCTTCTTGTTCTGGTGGTCTAAACACAACCCGTTTTGTTACACAATCAATGGTGGCACAATATTTAGTTAACCAGTCCATGCCCAGAATTACATCAAAATGTCTAAAGTTCAAGGGTAACAAATCCACATATAGAATAGCATTCACAATACGTATGTCACAAAATTGATATACAGATGCACACAACACAGATTCCCTGGATGGAGCACATACACATAACAAATATGGCAATGGTTCTAGAGGTCTACTCAGTTTAGATGCAAATGCACAAGTTACGAAGGAGTGTGTTGATTCGGAGTCAATTAACACAAAAGCATCCTGATTACATATAGAGATAGCACCTGAGACAACGGCGCCAACATTTCGTGTATCACCCTGAACAAGCGCAAACACTCTTCCTTGCCTCACAGTATCCCCAGTGGTAGTAGATCTCGTAGTATTCCCTGGTTTTGGAATTAATGCTGTTGAGCTAGCAGCTAATTTCCTACTGTTCTGGTTACAATCTCTGGCCATGTGCCCTGTTTTACCACATTTAAAGCAGGCTCCTGACACATGGTAACAAACTCCACGATGTCTTTTACTACAGATATTACACATAGGAGATGTATCTCGGGAAGAATTAGAAGTACTCGAGGAGCCCGTATTCTACTTTTTCAAAAATTTATTCTTTCAAAAGAAGCCTCGTCTTTTGCTACCTTTCTAGTTAGTTGTTGGTTTAGTTTGTCTAGCTATGTTAGCTTCTGATATTATGGCCCGCTCTAACACCTCAATATAAGTCTCTAGTTTGAGAACATTCACCTTTTCTAAGATGTCATCCCGGAGTCCCCCTTCAAAATGTCTTGCTTTCTTGTAGTCGGTGTCAACCACATGTGGTGCAAACCTAGCCAATTCAGTGAACTTGGCTTCATACTCAGCTACAGTCATGCTGTTTTGTTTAAGTTCCATGAACTCCGACACCTTCCTATCACTTACACACTGTGGAAAGTACTTATCATAGAAAATTTCCAAGAACCGTGCCCAACCAATACCCTTAATGTTTTCACGCATTAGCATCAACCACCTTCTTGCCTCATCTTCAAGAGTAAAAGTGGCTAGAAGCACTTTCTGTGTCTCTAAACAAGGAAACACTTCAAATAGCTTTTCAATGCCGAGAACCCACGCTTCAGCCTTCAACGGATCTAATCCCCCATGAAACTGTGGCGGTTTCATTTTCTTAAACTCTTTGGTGAGAGCTATTATTTGGTCATCATTCTGATTATTTGGCACAGGTGGCACTGGAGGAGGAGGTGGAGGGTGTGGTTGTTGCCACTGATGCTGTTGCCTCAATGCCTCTGCCATTTCCTGAATCAGTCTTTTCATTCTATCCATTCTGGCAGTACAAGACTCCTCTATTTCATCACCTCTTGTTTTCACCATCTGATTAGACTTGCATTATACTTTATACAAAGAGATTCACAAGTATGCATATACTAAAGAGCACACATATTCAAATAATTCGAAATGCAAGCAAATCACAAACTTATAGCACACAATCGTTCACTTTGAAACATTTAAGCATATTCTTGATGCTTCCAAATTCATACTTATCCCAAGAATGCATCCTAGATCTCTTCTAGACGCTTATTGCTCATTTGGACAAGTGTGTGAGTTATTAACTCGTGCTCTGATACCACTCTATCATGACCCGAACCCGCCCCTATGGATTAAGGTCATAACCGGCCAGTAATCAAGGGATTACCTATGGCCTCAAACCAAACAAAACGTATTCCATTAGAGTTAGGGGCCAAATGGAAGCAAACTTACAAATTGTCCATAGAGCCGTGCTTACATGGTGCATAAAATAACACATATCTGCATTCATTAATAACTCACACAAAAAAGGAAATCAACTTAAAATGTTATACACCCACAGGATCATTCAAGCCTTAGTCAGCCTAACCAAAACTTATATACAAGGGTAATCCAACATTTTCGCCAATATAACAAGATTATGACAAGAGAACAAAAGAGGCGAAAGTAAGTCTCACGCGTGAGACATTTGGGCTGACTCTCCAAAACTTGACCTTTCTCACAGACTTCCCCGGGGCTGGGTTTGGACATCTCTTTGCTCACCTACATACACATGAATGAGCGTGAGCGAAAGCCCAGTGAATAATATCAATAAAGAAGGTATGCAAATGAGATTCACATATATCAAATGGCCTTGGGCTCATGTAGAATTCTATTTAGTGCATTATCTTGGTACATTAGGCGATTCAAGCCCGAACATATCAAATGACCTCTGGCCCACTTCGTTCCTTAACAAACGGCCTCGACCCCAATTCATTCACGTATATCAAACGGCCTTTGGCCCAATCAATTGTATCCAACGGCCTTTGGCCCATTCATTCATTCATTCATGTCAAACGGCCTTCGGCCCATTCATTCATTCGTTCATATCAAACGGCCTTCGGCCTAACCTTATGGCATAACAATCATTTGTCCACAATTCAAATTAACATCTTATAAAACTTATATGGAAATAAGCAATCGGACAAATAACATACTTCAAAATATCTTTACTAAGATATTACTCACAGTGATCTGCCGATGGATTTGCCCTCGTGCTTGACCCTACACATTTCATGAACATAATGGATCACAAACGATTCAATCCATTCTTAATTCATACATTCGTTTTAGGCATCTTTCTTACTCTTTTAACTCATTTACAATGCTTAATGTATGCCTAAGAGTGTAGAGATTGAAGAGAATGAAAATTGAAACACAAAATTAACTTTACCAAATTTCTGAAACAGGGCTCCCCGCTCGAGCGTGGCTTTGGCTGCTTGAGCGGACCCCTTTGGTCTGCAAAAGTACTGGTTGCCTCATTTTTACGCCCGAGCGTGAATTCGAACGGTCGAGCTGAAAGTCTCGCTACATGGCTCCCCACTCGAGCGTGAATGCCACTGCTCGAGCGGACACCAATGTTTGCAAAAGTTATGGGAGCTCGCATTTCATGCTTGAGCGGCGCTTTCCCCGCTCGAGCGGATATGCCAAATTCTGGGTTTTCCAGCAAGCTGCTTGAAGCTCCAATTTGCATTCAAACTCATGTAACTTGCATATTATGACTCCTACTTCACATGCAAACCTTCTAACATGATTCAAATGCTAATTTACAACATTTTGAAGTTTAATTCCCATGGATCGATTTCATACTCATACAATTCTTGCCAAATTCATCTCCAAAACATGTAGTTGAGTCCATAGTCTCATTTTCATGGATGCATGTCTTAAATGACTTCCAATTCAACCCAATCAACATGTCTTAAACACAAACATGAGAACTTATAACAAATTACTACATGCATGCACACATTGATCTCAATTTCATCATGGTTAACATGCTTCACCTTCAAATATGCAACTATATGGCAGTTCATGGTAATTATACACATACATGTACATACAAGCTCCATATTCAACAAATTCAACTCAAGTCATGTTCTTGATCACCATCAAGCCTTGAATTCACAAAATTACAATATTAAACTTATGAATTCATAACCAATTACTCACCTAGGAGCTCAACTCTCCCAAATTATGGTTAATTCTTGAGTTGGTTTTCAAATTACTCAAGTTTCTTGCTCAAATTTTCAATGGCTTTCCCTCTTTCTCTCTCTAGCCGACCCTCTCTCCCTTTCCTTAGAGTATTCTCAGCCAAATTGAATAAAAGAGGGGAATTGAGTGAAAATGCGCCATTTTATAGGCTCTCTTAATCACATTTCATTAATACTAATTAATTGAGCACTATATCATCAATTTAATCTATTTAAATTCATCCGAATCAATTTTCAATTAAATTTCACCGTAGACTCTAAAAATTATGCCAATCACAAAGGTGTGATCAATTTCGATTTTTATGGCCGATAGGACCTTCAATTTAAATTCTAGAGTAGCGAATCAAACAGATTTTCCCATGGTGAACAGATAGAAATTCAAAACCACATATATTCATATAAATAGCACTCAAAATCATATCAAACACATAATCATATTCATAATGGAGATCAATTAGCATAATACGGAACAGGGTTATCACAGATTGTTATATGCTTGGGCCTAAGGCCGTTTGGTTTATATGATTATGGACATTGTGGGAATCTTGTGATCATCTACTTACACTGTTTTACTCTATTATTACTCATTGTGTATGCACATGTAGGTGATCAGTAGCATGGAGCACACCCCTAGAGTCAGCTTCAGGAGCCTTTTTGTGACCCAATCGAGTCATGCCTCCGATACGGAGTTTTGTCTTGACTCACGCCACACCTTGACCTTATTTTGTTTTTGCTTTCATGGTCTTGGGTTGTAAACACTATGTACAATTTTCCCTTTTGGCTCTTATATTTTTGTTAGGCATGTGAATGTATTAATGTGTTACATGGTTATCTTTATGATCTTGCTCATGATTTGCACGGCTCAATGGAATTCTTTTTATTATATGCTTTCGTTATGGCCCCATTAACATAAATATTTTTTATGATCGTTCGAGGCCTTCGGTAATCCACCGATTATTGGCCAGTTATGACCCAAACTTTTAGGGGCGGGTTCGGGTCATGATAGAGTAGTATCAGAGCACGAGTTGATATCTCACACACGAGTCCATGTGAGCAATAAGAAGTCTAGAGAAGGTTAATTGCATTCTTATTGCATTCATAATCAGGTATGACACAGAAATATGCATTTTTATATGTGGCTGATGTGCATACTATATGTGAATTTTATAATGTATGTTCCTCTAGATCATGGTGAGAACAAGGGCAGAAGACGGGAAGAATTCAACCTTCGCATGGCTTAATAGGATGGAAGCAATGATTATGGACATGGCTGAGGCCTTTAGACAACATCAACAACGATAGCAGCAGCAACCTCCACTGACAACAATACCGGTGCCACCACTAGCAGTGCAAGACCACCAAGCTGACGATCGAACTATTGCTCTTACAAAGGAATTTAAGAAGATGAAACTGCCATCGTTCAAAGGGGGAATTAATCCACTAAAGGCGGACGCTTTGGTGCTCGATATCGAGAAATTGTTTGTAGTCTTTCTTTGCACGGAGGCACAGAAAGTCCTGCTTGCTACTTTTACACTAGAAGATGAAGCACGCCGTTGGTGGATGTTCAGCTGAAAGGAACATCAAGGAATGGATTTGGCTCAGTTTTTGGAAATCTTCTATGAGAAGTACTTCCCACAGAGTATCCGAGACATGAAGGTGTCGGCGTTTGAAAACTTGAAACAAGGGAACAAGACTGTAGCGGAATATGAAGCGCAATTTATTGAACTAGCCCATTTTGCACCGTACATGGTCAATACGGACTACAAAAGGGTGAGGAAATTTGTGGGAGGTCTCCAAGACTCCATTCTTGAGAAGATTAATGTATTGCAAGTACAAAAATATGTGGATGTATAGGATAGGGCCATCATAGCAGAAGGTGACCAGGCCAACTGTAACCGATACTTGGAATGGAAGGGCAAAAGGCAAGGTTCCAATATGCACAAAGGGTTGGCATCCTCGCAAAATAAAAAGCAAAATTTGGGAACTTCCAACACTACAGGGTCTAACCGTGATTCACCACCAATTTGTCTGGAGTGTGGGAAGAAACAGAGAGGGCTTTGCCATTGAGCATTAGGAGCTTGCTTTAAGTGTGAGAAGACGGGACATATGATGACAGATTGTCCTATGTTTGGGCAACAAAAAGGGAATAGACCAACTGCTAGTTCCACCAGTTCCACTCCTGCAACAAAGACCTTGGCAAGGCCTACTACTTCTAGAGATAATGTTAGGTAAGGGAGAGTCTTTGCTCTTGTTCTGGGTGATGTCCAGAATTCATATGTAGTGGTTTTAGGTATGCTTTCCGTCAATGGCCTGCTCATGTGCTACTTGATTTGGGTTCCACTCATTCTTTTGTTTCGAAAACCTTTGCTCCTAATTTGAATAGATCTATGGAACCCTTGAATTATGTGTTGTGTGTGTCTGTCCCATCTGGGGACTACATGTTATGTGCTTCTATGTATCCTGCATGTGAGCTTTTACTTGGAGATATTCCATTATCTGCTAATTTGATGCCTCTTGATATGGTATACTTTGATATAATTTTGGAAATGAACTGGTTAGCTACGCATAACCAAGAAAGGCAAATGTAAGAACAAATACCCTCGAGAATTCTCAGAAGTGACCAAGTGTAGTGAGAACTCTTACCCAATCTATAAGCGTCGAAATGACGACAAGTGTGTGAATGTTCAAGGTAGCCTTCTAGACAATAAATGGGTCGTTCCTTATAACTCGTACTTACTTATAAAGTTCAATTGCCACATAAATGTTGAAATTTGCTCCATAATCAAAGCTGAAAAATATTTTTACAAATATGTATACAAAGGGCATGATCGTGTTTCTTTCCATTTCATTGCTAATGATAACGGCTCAATTATTAATGAGATTAGTGCATAACAATCTGCTCGTTGGATATCTCTACCTGAAGCTGCATGGAGTATTTACAAATTCACATTTAGCAATATTTCCCTAGCAGTTTTAGCTCTCCATTTACACTTGTCAAACATGCAACTTGTAAATTTCAAGAAAGAAGATAATTTGCCAAGTGTTCTACAATTTGGGCGTGCTTCTAGAACTATGCTCACTGAATATTTTACAACGAACAAGGCAAATACATCTGCTAGGCAATGGTTATACTCTGAATTCCCTGAACATTATGTTTGGAATGTTCAAGATCGATATTGGAAACCACATCAAGGAAGTGGAACAATTTGAAGAATTGTATCGGCCAACCTGTAGACACCCCATTTTGGACCGTCCTCAAGACTTGGACGTCACCGTTTGAACACTCGGTGATCATCCATGTTTGTGTTCGTCTTGAGTTCCTGGAGGTCTCGGCCACGCGCCCTGCCTCAGGATCTCTCGAGTCGACTGTTTTGTGTTTGGTTCTGTACCAAACATTTGTGTTTTGCCTTTGAGGGGCAGAGAATGGCTTGTTGGTTATTCCCACACATTACCGGCTATGGCTTGAGGCCACCGGCTGGGTTTTGTTTCCATCAGCCAAATATTTGGTCGGTCGGCACTCTGGATGGTCGGTCGACCATCTATTTTGGTCAAATTACATTTTTGGCTGGCCGACCACTGTGCATCTGCTTTTGGCAGATATTTTGTGCCAGCTGTGATAGCTGGCACCCACTTTGCTCCCCTCCATACACGTGTATGAAGGGATCTCCCTCTTGACTAGCTTACTTGAGAAGCTTTGCAAGAGTGAGCTCTATAAGAGGGAGCCTCTTCTCCCCCCATTAGGGTTTCAAAAAAAATACAGAGGGAGCTCTGAGTCAGGGTTAGTTCATAGTTGTAGCTATTCTATCTCTATATCTCTCTCTTTAGTGCATAAGTGTGTGTTTTAGTCTTACTATTGCACACAAACACATAGAGTTACACCTTCTCTTGGTTTTTGAAGGGCCAGAGAGCTGTTTTTGGTGTTCTTGAGTGGATTCAAGCTTGAAGAACCAACTGGAACATTGTTTGTGAAGAGGGTCATCAAGGGTAAGAACTTCACCCTTTATTCCCCATTTTTGCATAGCTTTTTCGACTACCTTACACCTATTTTCGAGCTTAGCTTATAACATATAAAAGTCTTGTTTTTTCTTGCTCTAAATAGTTGTTTCAGAGTGTTTTGTTGTTTGGGGTTATTTGACCCCTCTTAGGCCTTGTTTGGCTCTATTTTTATGCTATTTTGGTGAGCTCCGAGACCACTTTGTTTGGGCCTCCTCACCACTGAAATCTTGAGGGATTTCAGTGGTGAGGATGGTGCCTTAAGGTCCTAAGAAGGAGAGGGCCACCCCCTCTCCTTGTTGTCCTTGAAAAGGGCCATTTTAGCCTCATGTGTGAGCACCGCTTTGAACTCATGTGGCCAATGTTTCAGTAGGTATTTGGTAGTATATTTTTCCATGCTTTACCTCTATTTTACTTGGTTTAGACACCACCATGCTTGCCTTGCATACATGTCTTGTAATGCCATGATTTGCCTTAACATGTTACATAGCATTTAGACTACCATGCTCATGTGTTTTAGCCTAGCTTTGTGAAGCTTTTATGCTTGTTTTAGTGGCTTGAGGTCTGTTTTGGTTATTTGGGTCATCCATGCTTCGCTTTGTATAGTACCATGTAATCCCTCTTGTAGGCCTTAAGTATCGGACCCTCTAACATGCTATTCTTGCAACCATTTCAGTGACTTAGACCACATTATAGCATCATTTCAGTCCTCATGACATGCTTGTATGCTTGCATTTGATGTCCTTTAATGTTTTATAAGGTTGTCATCTTATGCTCCTATTTGGCCTTCTTTTGTATGCTTGCATGTTTTAAACCATTTAGACGCCATCTAGGTGTGTCTTTGGTCTCTGTTTAGACCGCATTGGGGCTGTTTGGAGTCCCCTTGGCCCTTTGTGAGGCTTGGTTGGCATGGCCATGGTTTGAGCCCTTTGTTGGCCTCAAGCTTTGGGCTTGTTAGCATGCTTTGAATTGCTTGGTTTAGGTTGGTTTGGCACCATCCTCATGTGATTTTTAGAGCTTATATTGCTGCCATATGCCCATTGCTTAGCCTCTTTTAGTGTGCTTAGAAGTTTCTCTTTGATGCCTAAGTGATGGACCATGGTTGCATGCATGCTTGTATGTGCATTTGGCCCCATTTCCTTTAGCATTGGCCACTGTTTTAGGCCTAGTTGAGGGCTGCCCAAATTGGTTTAAGTCCACCCTTTATGTGTTGGTGCATGCTTACCATGTGTGTTGTTGCATGTTTAGGTTGTTTAACATGTTGCTACATGTTTACCCCATGATGTTGTGCATGATTGAATGAAGTCACATGCTTGCTTGCATGCTTGACCATCCACATTGCATCTCGCATACTTGTCATTAGCATGACTGTCACATGTCTTATATGCTTGTTTGCATTGCCATGTTGCATACTTAGTTCGCATGCCTAGGTTGCATTGCATTGGCATGTATGCTTTGCCTCTTGAATTGATTATGATAGAGGTTCGAGGCCTTTATGTGTTTATGTGCATTTCATTCCACATTGAAATTGTGCACTAGACTCTTGGGCCATCATGCATTGAAATGTGTGATTGATGGCCCGAGGGTCGAGTACCAAACTCCCTTGAGTCCATAACATGATGGGGAGGTTGGTGGTGCAAACATTTGCTTGAAAATTCCATGCCATACACTGCTTGCCCCTCTACTGCTGTCAACTGCAGGATTCTGCAGGAATAAATAGCCGGCCGGCCATTTGTAGTGCCGACCGACCATCAGTGTCCAGCCGATGGCCCAATATTTAGCCGATGAGCATATTCCCATGGCCGGTTATCTTATTCCTTGGCCGGTGGCATTCCACAATGCTCAGGGAGCAGTTCAGAAGCAACCTCAGGATTTTCATAATTTTCAGAGGAGCAGGGCAGTGTAAACAGAGGCAACAGTGGCATGGTACCGGGTTTTCGGGTGAGGCAAATCGAGCATGCATCATCCCATCATTCCGAGGCGGGGCTGCGGCCACCTTCTTTCTGTAATTAATTTGTTGATTAATTAGAAGTTTTGTAATTAATTAGTTAGTTAGTCAGCTAGTTAATTAGTTAAATCTGTATTATTTATTTGGACCCTCTGAGTGAGGGCAATTGTGTATTAAGTGTGCGTGAGTGTGTGTATGTCTTCCAACCCCACGCCTTTCTTCCCTTTTATTTACTAGTTTTCGATGGTTAGTTTAGGGCATGTTTAATTTAGCATACCTTATGCTATGCATGTGCGCATCATTCATCAGTCTTGCACGTACCGGGCTCGGCGCATCATACTAACTGCATAGTATTTTCATTCCAACTTGAATACGTGTATCGAGTTGTCGCATTTCACATGTCATTCTTAGATTAGCCGAGCCCATTCTAGTTGCATTCTGTATGTGTTGCATTAGCCATCTTAACATGAACTAGAATCATGCATTTGATTACTAACTAGTTTCTGTTTTGGCTTGGAGTACTAGGTAAGCTCTTATGCTTTAGCATCTTGCATGCGTGTGAGAGTTGCCATATTAGCATGCTTACTATGTGGCTATGTGCTTATATGATATATCTACCTGAATGCCTGTGGGTGAAGGTTGGCTTATCTAAATTAGAATAATGCATTGACTGTGAGTTTTAAGCCCACTAGACAGTGGCAAAATCATGTTTTCTGAAGGTGGCAAAATCTGCATTTTAAGCCTGCTTGTGGGTAGCAAACAGTTTTCAAAACAAACATGAAATGTTTTGTTCCAATTCAGGCGACCCAGTCTATACTTGTTTTGCTGCGAGCATCACATAGTAAATCTAGGCTAATAACCGGAATAAGAACGCATAATATTTTCAAAACTAGATATCATGGTTAGTAGGGGCCGATCTTCGGATCGGGCGAGCGGGGGTGCTCATAGCTGACCTTCCCCAATCGTACCCAAGTTCCCGAGTCGAGGCAACTTTGGTGATGACGGACACGTGGCCTTACGCAAACGAGTCAGGGTTTCCTAAATTTCCCCTATAAAAAAATATTTAGGTGGCGACTCTGTATCTGGCAAAGCAGTCCATGTTTGGCACTTCTTTCTAAAAATCTGTTTTCTCAAAACGATTTGCCAGATTTGGACTCTTTGGTTCAGATTTAGAACCGTGACAATTTGAGAGTCCGAACTGTAGTGAGCCCATACGAACAAACGGGGGGGATTCCCTCCCAGGGCGTTCGGGGGACGTCTACACAACCCTTCTGAAGGAAAATGATACTTCCTACATATACTTCTAACACACATAAGAGGAGCTACAAGTTTCATAAACTTATGTACTATAGATGGGCAAATATGCTCCTCATTCAGAGAAGTTGCTGAAAAACGATGCTTGCTTAAGAAAGACAATGCTACTAAAGAATGCCATGCAGAAGCAAGTGTTTTCCAAATGCCTTTCGTGCTGAGGCATCTATTTGCAACACTATTAGTTTTCTGTGAACCTAACAATCCAAGATCATTGTGGAAGAAATTTTATGATGCTCTGTCAGAAAACTATAGACAAAATCTACAACTCACAGCAGAACAAGTACAAAATATCACGCTTGACCATATTGCAAGTTTCATTGAATCAATAGGCAAGAAAATTACAGATTACTTCCTCATAGCCTACAACAAAGCTTCCATCATACGAAACAAACCCACCAAGGAAATTGAGGCTGAACTACAAATCCCAATTTCAGAAGAAGACATACATATGAAACTCTTCTTAAACAATGCACAGCGTGCTGGCTTTGATCTAATTATGCATCACATAAAGCAACACTTAGGAGGTGGATTTTTAGTTAATGGCCCAGGAGGTATCGGAAAAACTTTCTTGTACCGAACATTGTTAGTTGCTATGTGCTCAAAAGGATCTATAGCTATAGCAACAGCTAGCACGAGAATAGCTATGGCTAACCTACCTGACGGCCACACCACACATTCTCGCTTCAAAATACCTATAAACATCAATAGTTCAACCGGTTGTAATGTTAGGAAACAAAGTGCAGTTGCCACACTCATTCGAAAAGCAAAATTAATCATTTGGGATGAAGCGCCTATGGCAAAAAAATAAAATATTGAAGCTTTCGAAGCAATATTACGTGATGTTTGCTCAAATGAGACCATCTTCGCTAGAAAAGTTGTAGTATTTGGTGATGATTTCCGACAAGTTCTTCATGTTAGTCCTCGATCCACTCGCGAGGAATGCATAAACAACAGCTTGGCTGAATCAACACTCTGGCCTCATCTTCAAATTCTTCATCTAACAGAAAACATACGAGCATTACATGACCCTCAATTTTCTGATTTCTTATTAGATGTCAGCAATGGAACTTACAACAACATAGATGAGGACTTAATCACAATACCTGAATGCATGACTATCAGCACAAAACAGGGTTCAAGTCCAATATTAACATTGGTTGAACACATCTATCTAGATTTCACTGAAAATGCATTCAAATCAAAATACTTGACATCTTGAGCCATCTTGACTCCTAAGAATGAATTTGTAGACAAAATCAACAAAGTCTTGATGAACAAATTCCTAAGAAGTACATACACATACACTAGTTTTGACAAAGCGACAAATGACAAACAAGAAAACTACCCATAAGAATTCCTTCATAGTTTGATTCCAAATAGAATGCCTCCCCACCAACTACAACTCAAATAGTCTTGCCCAATAATGCTTCTCAAAAACATAAACCCTGCTGTAGGAATGTGCAACGGTGTGCGATTAACATGCAAAGCTCTAAAACCTAATGTTATCCACGAGAAAATTGCAACTGGCCATTATCAGGGCAACTCAGTTTTGATCCCCAAGATTCCACTTGAACTAGCCAAAATAGATAACTACCATTTCCCATTTCAAAGCAAACAATTTCCAATCAAACCTTGTTTCGCAATGATCATCAACAAGGCTCAAGGACAAACCTTAGAGCAAGTCGGCATTTACCTTCCACAAACTGTGTTCTCCCATGGACAATTATACATCGCACTTTCAAGAGCACAACGATCTTCTGCTATAAAAATCCTCATAAAACCAACCAAACAATCAAAACACATGTCCAACATGACACGAAATGTTTTCTACAAAAAATTTATCAAAAAAACATCACAGGTAAACCCAACAAACTCTACAAGAATTTGACAATCCATACTAAATGAAACATATCCTCCAACATAAACCAATCCATATACACTTGCATTCAAACTCAATAAAAAATCAATCAAATTAAGAATATATCGCAATGTGTAGCAAATCCATGTATCCATGCACACAGATTCACTTACACCCATATTTGCATTTGCAGGGACAATGGAAGAGAAAGCTATAATGATTCGTGAGTTATTTGACATATCGCGTAGATGGAAAGCCAAACTTCGTGTCATTGAAAAACAACCCCCTTGTACAAGCAAGCTTGGGACAACTACTATCCAACAATTCATCCTAACAGACAGTGAGGCATATTCAATACACTACTAACAACATATTACATTATCTTACTTTTAGCAACAAACAAAAACCTCACATACACACACACACTAAATGTAGAACCCAACTACTCATTATAACTAATATTACACCATATTAGGGCTCAGGAATTCAAGCTACGTGTTTTGATGATAACATCCCTATGTTTGATGGCCTACTCAATGTATACAAGACATACTATTTTTCAAATGGTATCATCAAATACATTGACCCTCGAAATGGAATCGTTGACAACACAATTCAAATCATGCTAAACTCTCAGATATCAGTTGAAGAAACTGAAACAACAGAAGATGCAAATGCATCAAAAACATACTTTTTCATCTAGCTAGCAGATGCATCCAATTACATTACAACAAATATCAAATTTGGTAAATTCATATGCATACCACAACTAATAGTAGCACAATTACGCTTTTAATTACCTACCATTCACATTTATGCTACATGCCCAATAGATATTGCTGCTATTGTAACTAATGTTTTGTCGATTAGAACAATCACAAAGCGAATCAATGGACAACCAGCTAAAGTCTGAGAAATCTTTCTCATCGATCAATCGTTAGTTCTCTACCAATTTCCATGCACATCCTACATATTATATTAACATAATAGATATTTTGAAGTTCAAATTAACAAGTACACAAATTTATTAATAACACACTTTCGAATGTCTCTATCAATAACAATCAGCCTATGAAGCTTTCAGCATGGGATGACTTCACCACAAATGAATGTGAACACATAAGCTCCATCATTACTGAAAAACCTAAATTTGTTGCCACAAACCTCAAAGCAACTACATTCAATGGTAGGTTAACATACCCTTTCCTCCAACAGAAAATGCCACATAACTGTCCTATATTTTCCATCATCGAATACCTAGAAGAATAATGGTATCATCAAATACATTGACCATCGAAATGGAATCGTTGACAACACAATTCAAATCATGATAAACTCTCAGATATCAGTTGAAGAAACTGAAACAACAGAAGATGCAAATGCATCAAAAACACACTTTTTCATCCAGCTAACAGATGCATCCAACTACATTACAACAAATATCAAATTTGGTAAATTCATATGCATACCACAACTAATAGTAGCACAATTGCGCTTTTAATTACCTACCATTCACATTTATGTTACATGCCTAACAGATATTGCTGCTATTGTAACTAATGTTTTGTCGATTAGAACAATCACAAAGCGAATCGATGGACAACCAGCTAAAGTCTGAGAAATCTTTCTCATCGATCAATCGTTAGTTCTCTACCAATTTCCATGCACATCCTACATATTATATTAACATAATAGATATTTTGAAGTTCAAATTAACAAGTACACAAATTTATTAATAACACACTTTCGAATGTCTCTATCAATAACAATCAGCCTATGAAGCTTTCAGCATGGGATGACTTCACCACAAATGAATGTGAACACATAAGCTCCATCATTACTGAAAAACCTAAATTTGTTGCCACAAACCTCAAAGCAACTACATTCAATGGTAGGTTAACATACCCTTTCCTCCAATAGAAAATGCCACATAACTGCTCTATATTTTCCATCATCAAATACCTAGAAGAATAAAATTATGCTTACACTTTAAACTGCAATTACAGGATGCTCTCTATCAACTACTCCAACAACTGAATTCATCTTCAATGCCAACATACTTGAAATACAATCATTGCGTGACTGGTACAAATCACAAACATCATATTCACTTTACTGCCTTCACATCTAACCTACACTAATAGCTCCTTTATTACATTAATGCAGGCAAATAGCAAACCCACAAAAAATTGAAAAAAATGCAAATTCAAAACACATGTTTCTGTTGCCATCTCCAACTTCATCTTCATAAACATTTGAAGTTGTAACCATCAACAATTTGTCATCACATGAAGTATATACCTTCTTATCTATCTTCTTAATTGAAGACAATTACATCGACATATATATATATATACTTACATTCACATACTACTCTCTTT
Source organism: Camellia sinensis (assembly GCF_004153795.1). Classification (NCBI taxonomy): domain Eukaryota; kingdom Viridiplantae; phylum Streptophyta; class Magnoliopsida; order Ericales; family Theaceae; genus Camellia; species Camellia sinensis. The sequence goes on from NW_021027469.1 coordinate 179,822, forward strand.
CAAAACAGGGCAACATATGGATAAAAGGCAAAATAATAGCAGAATCAGTAACACAACGTCCATGGTATGTTGCTTGTAAAAAATGTAATCGTAGTACAATGGAGGACATTGGCACCTCATTTACTTGCATTGAATGCAACACAGAACAATCTACAACAACAACAAGGTACAAAACATATAATTTGGTTCAACTAAAATAGTGAAACCTACCCTTTGGCTAGGCTTGCTTCATCATAATTTCCTATATTACATTCTATTATATCCTATTACATCCATCTTAACTGCCTGTAGATCTATCCTCCGAGTTCAAATCAAAGACAACAGTGGTATATTCCAAACAACTATTTTTGGACCACATGCAAAGAAATTGGTAGGCCATTCAGCAGATGCACTGGTCCAATTAAACCTCAAGGCAAGTATCTCCTTGCAATTTCAAATTAAAGTTTAAATTAAGACATGGCAACAATTATTTAATATGTATAGACTCTTCAACTGTAGGAACGCATGCAGAAAATAGCTGACATGAACATGGCTTCAAAGGAAAAAGAATATTACATCCATCTCGCTCCCACAAAAATGCAAGTTCAACATGGGCAAACAACAAGTGGACTGTTTGACAAGTAGAAGATGTATAAATTCCCTCATGCGATACAATATACTAATAGTAGATCTAGCTATATATATATTATTATTAACGTATCTCTCTATATATATCCATATACTTCACTAAAAGTTATATATAATATTTAACTTACACTTTTTGCATAACATATAAACAACCTTGGTATGTAATAACTTCCACGTTTTGGACAACATATAAATAGCTATCAACAGTAGTATAAGATTATGCTTGTTAGCTTTTGGATACTACATATAGTACCTATTTATTCCTGCATTCAATATCTATTTTTGGCTTTTATGTTGGCTAGAAATTTTGATGGTTATTTAATGGCGTAAAACTCAACGCAATATTTTTACTCTTTAACTATGAACAGTGAATTAGGTAATCAATTTTTCGATGGAATTTAGACTTGTTGTACCCACAAGGAGTACTACTCTATATATACTAAAACTTTCTCTGGCTTTTGGTTTACTTCTCTCTCTCTCTCTCTCTCTCTCTCTCTCTCTCTCCGTTCATCATCGACTGAAAAATGTGTTGTTTGTTTTGCTGCTCTATCTATGCTTCTCAATAATGAAAAGATTTTTCACTGCTTTCATGTTTTTTTAGGACATCTATTTACTTCTTTATTTTTGGACAGAAAAGAATGAATCTCATTGTGATAAAAATTTATCGTTGCAACTATCTCTAATATTTTTATAATTTATATAAATTTATCTCCATAGGCTAGCCCCTTCTTCAAACTACCCCTGTTAGATAATTGTTAGCAGGTAAGTTTTTCCCAATTGATTTATCTCTTAATAAGTTTTTCCCAATTGATTTATCTCTTGGGAATTTAGTAGATAAGTTTTCACTTGATTGTTTTTATCATTTACTACTTCACAGCATAGTGAAATGAAGCAATTGGTTCAAAACTTTGGCTCTTCATGTTGTGCATCCAGTTCCTCCTAAGCTATGAATGGTTTCTTTTGTTTGTCCTTAACCTTTTGTGTTTTTTAACTTGAATTGTGCTGGACAGTATGTGTTGTTTCCTGGACAGTATTCCAATACTGTGGCACAAATGAAGGCATGGCTATTTAGTATTCCTATGTGTTGTTGTTGCTTGCAAACTAGGTGACTCGACACTTGTAGCGTTTTTACACTTCTAGCGTTTTTCCTTTTTCTCTTTTTTGGGTCAACTTTGTACAATAAATGTTTTGTTCCATAGTCAACTACTTTAGTTCATCATATAACTGTCTGTTTGGCTTCAAATTTTTATACTTTAATCAATGTGTTTTTCACTATAGGCTAAACAAGTGGTTTTATCAATTGTTATTCTTTTGCACAACATTTAACTCCACAACAATTAAACTATTGAGCCAGATTTGAGAAATAAATCCAAACCCATTAGCTAGCAACATTTACCATTTTGCAAATTTGGTTTAAATTTCTGCTGCATGTTCAATACCTTAAGTTCATTGTTTTCTAATAAAATTCTTCATTTATTTATTTTTTTAATCAAATGGCAAAATCCTCCTCATGTAATTTTCAGCTGTTCTTCATTAGTTTTCTTAAAATAGTAGCTTTGAAATCATTAACAATAATATTCTTCTCAAAAAAACATTATAAAATGATAACTTCTGAATATTAATAGCTATAACAATATAAATATTTGAAAATTTCGTTTTCTATTCTATGATATAAAATTTTATAGAAGAATTTTTACATAATGTAGCCAAAAAATATTCTAAAATCACAGAACATAATATATGATTCAAAGTTTCATATTTCAACAAACTATAAATTTTTCAAGTGTCATTCATCCATCAAATAATTGCTAGAAAATACATATATCATTCATTAAACGTAAATATAATAAAAAATTAAATGTGACGTCAACTACTCTTAACTCCTAAAATTTCATAAAGAGTTAAATACCAAATTTCCAACAAGAATTCGAAAAAAAAAAAAATTGAAATAAGAAAGTAATTCTCTAAAATATTTCAATCAAATTAAAATAAGATATACATGAAACAACCATTTTTATATAAGCCTTATTTGGTTTAATTTTCAAAAATAAATTTTTGAGAAAGTTTTCTAAAATTTAGTTTGGTTTAACTTTCAAAAAAAAATTCTAAAATCACTTTCTATCTCCTACTCTCATACTTGAAAACTATTTCAAAAAATTTCCAAAATTTTCTAAACTCTCATACTTCAAAACTATTTTCAAAATATACAACCAAACAAACTAAAAAAAAAATTCTAAAATCTTTCCCGAAAAATTCTTCGGAAAATTTATCGCCCAAAACCAAACCAAACAAGGTCATAAATTCTTCCTTACTTACCTATATTCCACTTACTCAACTTTGTTTTCTTATGTTCCAATACTGTTTTTCTTATAGACAAATGGCAAAAAAAATCCAAATAAATCTACCTATATCCCAATATAATGAAACATTATAAGAAAACATAATGGATTAAAATAATTCATTAATTAGTTTCACCAACACAATAAGTTATAAAAAAAAAAAATACATCTTATGAAAATATCTTAAATGGTTATAAATATTGTCAAATAACTTAAAATCTAAAATACAAATAGATCAATATTGTCAACAAGCAAAAAAAACATACAAACAGATCGACAACAACCTGCAACTTACCAGCAAAAGCTTTTTAGATATACTGTTGTTGTACTTGAGAGTTCCAAGGATTTAATGGGTCAAGCGTTGAAGGCAGTGTATTGTGTTTGTAGCAGATTCAGATATAATCTCGCAATAGGTATGATTTATTCTCCTTGAAATTTCCAACATCAGTGCTTCATATTGGTGCTGTGTTGGACCTTTGTGCTCACATCTTCATCAATTCATGCCACCTGTACCGCGGTTGCTGAGGCAGCCGCTTTGCACGCTTATTTCTAAAATCCTCACCTATTAAGAGGTGTAAATTGTTCAATTTGATTGCTGCAAATGACCAACAGTTTTCTCAAAGAAACAGAAGAGGTATGCTCTGCTTCCCTTTCCGCTTCCCAGTTGGTGTTAATTCTCGTTGGTAGTGTATCTGTTGCTATTTTTTTGATCTATGGTTATAATTCTTGTTGCTTTTCATTCTCTTCCTCTTGTCTAGCGTGCCCACCATGTGTTCAACGATATGCCGAAATGAAACACATACATAAATTGACAATAAAATTGTCAAACTTCTTATCCACCATGTACTTCAAAATTTATCCCAAAATAAAAAGTTGCATGTGGATTTCTAATGTTAAACATCATGGTCTTTTCATTTTAAAGTTAAATGGTTACCATAAAAATTACAGCAAAATTACTGTATCATTTTCTCCACCTTATCCCTAAAAAAAAATAAAAATAAAAATAAATAAATAAATTAATAAATAAATAAAATATATAGCACAAAATAACAAAATATTTGTAATCTTAATGCATTTTTTGCATATCTCAAAACACTTTATATATTATATATATTTTAATATTTTTTTTATACGAATAATGGTCTTAAGAATTATTTTTAATATTTTCCTATTAACATAGTGATGGCGACCCATAAAAAAGGAAGAAAAAAAAAATAGTGATGACGTGTATCACCAGACACAATATTGTGACAGCTCCTGGTGTTATGTTGTCGAACTGTCGGTGTAACGCCCTCAAAATAACAACAATAAACCCATCAATATAGACATGCATTGATATATAAAAGCTCCACTTTCTTCTATTCATCAGAGTTTCATTATCAAAAGTATTACATGTTAACAACAAAAGCAAATTGTTTACAACAAAAGAGTACTAACTCATTTACACTTTAAGCCCTTGGCTTGAATATACATGTAATACATCGAAGAAATAAAACAACAAAAGCCCGCCTGCCTCTAGCCTCCCAAGCTACGTCCTTGGAGGTGGCATGCTAGCTGTACCTGAAAATGATATTCCCATATAGGGTGAGCCACAGCCCAGTAGAAATGTACTAAACCAAAGATGAACAATGACTAAAAGATTAGCAGTTGATAGATGGCCAACACTGATACTTTCCCTTGTCACACTTTACAGTTTCATGACATACAAGTCCATATTACAATTCATGTTCCAATTCTTTTCAATTCTCAATTTATAACCATGGCTCAGAACCTGGCCAAACAATTCATATGAGACAGTAACTCATATTAAACACTTTCCCATTTCATAATAGACAAGCATACTAGCTATATCACACACCAATAGATAAGCATACAAGCTATATCATCACTTCCACAGATATGCATATGAGCTCTGTCAACACATTAATAGATAAGCATATGAGCTCTATCTATGGAGTCCATCCCCTATCTCCTCCCAACACATCCGGTTTAGAGGTCCATCCCCTATCTTCCCCTAAACCGTGGAGTACATCCCCTATCTCCTCCAACACAACACAATGCATATAAACAACAATTATACACATCATCACACAATACACAAATTTAATGTATTCTTTCAATCGTCAATCTCAATGACACATTCCAGTGATTAGTTTACTAACTCCACGGAACCGCGACCGGAAAACAGCAGAACAGTAAAGGGATAACCGGGATCGCTATATCTAAGAAGTTGTCTGAGAAGTAATTTTTTAATAATTGTTTGACTTTTTAATTACATTATGAGGTGAAAAAATAATTAAAACTTTAGTAATTAATTATTTTCAACAATGGATATATAATCAACATTTCAACTAGGTGAGCGATAAGTAATCCAACTACACCCTTTAATCCCATACCTTTCCAAATCAATTCATCATTTCTCATAATTAATTATGCAAATTAATTAACCAATGTAATTAGGGCATTTTCCGTAATTAACATTTCAACCCTTAGGTTCCATTTTCATTAATGTTTCAACATTAATTCCACTTTCCCATGCCAAACATGCATTTTGGTTTCATATAAATAAAAACCCCAACTTTTGTAAAATTACACAAAGGCCCCAAACTTTCACAAAATTACCAAACCAACCCCAACATCTCAAAATACTAAAATTTAAAGACAAAGCTCATAGTAATGAGTAGGTTATCCCTACCTCGAAGTTAGAGCTCGGATGGAGAAGAAGCCAAAACCAAAATGCTCCAAAGACCAAGATTCTTGGATCAAAACGACGCCCTCGACGATCCACACAACTTTTACAAAGGTCAAAGAGAAGGAGGACACTCTAACTAGATCAAACCCTAGAGAGAAGGGAGCTTCTAGAGAGAGAGGCTCTCAAAAATGGGTTTTAGAAAAAGTAGGAGAGAGAAAGAAAAGCAAAAAGTGATTTAAAATCACCCAGCGGATAACTCATATACGTATGACCCGCTCGAGCGGAGAACACAACGCTCGAGCGCCAAGAACAAAAATCTGGACACACTCGAGCGCAATAAGGCCCGCTCGAGTGCCAAGACACAGGAATAAAGTACACCCGCTCGAGTGAGAAAACCAGTCTGCTCGAGCGCAAATCTCCCTCTCCCAGAACCCTCACCAAAACAGTACTACCCGCTCGAGCGCCAACAATCCCGCTCGAGCACCACCCGCTCGAGCGCAGAAAAACCCGCTTGAGCGTAGAAAACACCTCTGCAGAAGTTTTGCAGGGACACGAAATATTGGGAGTGTGCAATCTCCGCTCGAGCGCCAGAACACCCGCTCGAGCGCTAAACTAGAAACCAAACTCCGCTCGAGCGCAGAATGACCCGCTCGAGCGTAACACCAAAAACCTGGGCAACAAGGATATAGACCAAGGCTCAACCCACCTGTTCAACACAAGCCCATAAACATCCCAAAACTCAAACAACGGATTTAAAGGATAGCAACAAGGTAGATACGACTACCAATTCCACGGAATCGAGTCCGGGATACAACAGAACAGTAAAGGGACAACCGGGATCACTATATCCTCCCCCCCTTTAAGAATTTCGTCCCCGAAATTAAACACAAGTTTTTCAAAGACAGGTTTTCTCGATTCTCAATAATATTACAACATAATATTAAACAACCCGACCCATTACCGGTCAATTCCATCTCTTTTCAAGAGGCATTTCACAACATAAATTACAAGTGCATTATCAACATGCAATTTTCTCCCATTTCCAACCATTTCCAACATACATGGTTCACAGTTCATATCATAATCAATATACATGATATAACTCCAATTCTACAATATAGCCAACATACGCAATATCATAATCAACTCTCATGTCAAGGTAAGTTCTACAACATACTTTCATTAAACCAAAACATTACCAATGTTTTACAACTTAAGACATATACAAAGCTCTTAAGTCCAACAACATTACAAAATTTAAATACAAGATTGCTCATCAATAAACAAGTCCGGATATTTCTCGCGGACCTCCAACTCACGTTCCCAAGTGGCTTCCTCCACTCCGTGATGTTTCCACAAAACCTTTACCAAAGGGATGGTCTTGCCACGCCTATTTCATAACAGATAAGCATACAAGCTATATCATCACTTCCACAGATATGCATATGAGCACTATCACACTTCCAATGACAAGCATATGAGCTCTGTCAACACATT
>NW_021027469.1:187001-257121 GCF_004153795.1 Camellia sinensis
TATTTAAATAAATCTTATAAAGTTCGGTCGCAAAAAAAAAAAAAAAAATTTTTTTTGTTAACAATTTTTTTATACCGCTTAAGAAAATTGACATTATGTGATTTTTTTTTTTGTGCATTGATTTTTATAAATTGTCGTTAAAACTTACAATTAGTGACTTTTTTTATGACAAATTTTTTACATAGGACCTATTAGATAATAAGTCTACTTATTAGGACCTACACGTAAGTACCCCTTTTTTAAATTGGACCCTTCATATATTATTATCCAAAAAAAAAAATTTGTTTGGATTAAACAAAAAGGATAAAAATTTATTTCTATTGCATTACAATTTAACAAAATTTAGATAACATATATATATAGTTGAACTTCAATTAATTGAATTGAATCTTTATTTTTTAGCCTCCCAATGCTATAATGTGCCTGTTTGGTGCAGCTTAAAAGCTGCTTATTTCAACTTTCAGCTTAATTTAAGTTATTTTGATGTGTTTGGTTTAGCTTATAGCTTATAGCTTATAGCTTTTTGGAAGTCAGAAATCAGCTTATGTTCATAGTTATAAGCTATAAGCTGTTTAGGCATAAACTATAAGTACTTTCCCATAGCTCTACCAAACAGAGCCAATAACTAAAATTAATTGGGGGTAAGGATGAGAATTTTTGACACAACTCAAGCAATATATAAAATTAGCAAGTTAGGCTTGACTATTTTTTTAACATGAATCCAAATATGACATGACTCAATAACATGAATTATTAGTTATATATTTTAATGTTCACTAATGGATGGCATGGCATTTTTAAAAGTTTTTATTTAAGTCCATCTAATTGAATAAAAAAGTATGTAAAATAATAATTAAGGCTAATATATTTTTTTCATTTAAGATATGTATTTTTTTGTTATCTATTTTAGAGTCAATCTAGTAAAAAATATATAGTAATAAAGTACAATTTTTGTAATTAGAAAAATGCAATTGAATTAAAATCACACATTCTAGGAATAATTTCATTTAGCAAAAATAAATTTTATAAAATTTAACTTATGGAAAAAAATCTAATCTCTCCATACACTTGCTAAGTTATTTAATACTAAAAGTGAAAGTTTTCACATTAAATATCAATCGAACACGAATCAAAATAATACCATACGACAATATGAAAATAAATGAATTTAGCTAATATTGAAATGATTATGTAATAACAAGACATGATACACTTTCCTAATTGGAGATCCTAAATTTTGTTCGAAAGCCTGAGACAACCGCATTAGTCACCTCACCCCAGGGCCGGCCCTGAGTGTAGGTTTGTAATTCCTATGCAACCATGATGAATATACTAGGACTGACTACTAAAGGATAGATGGGTTGCCATCAGATTTTGTGGGAAACATGTTGGCAATGAGAGCTCTAAATTGAGCTTTATTTATGTGGCAATGAGAAAAAAAAAAATAGTAAAAAGAAGAAGGTCAAAACATCACATCAATGGTGGGCCCCACTTATTAGAACTCCTTTAGAGCTCTCAAATATTTTTGTTTATATATAAAGCAGTACTGACAAAGAACACTACACTTGTACTGCTTGCTTGGCATGTTGGCTATTAGTAGCTTTTTGGCTAGAGTTATGCTAGGATATCAAATAGCTTATCAAATTTATTTATTTATTTATTTTATATCGGTGTCAGATTCACACACACATGTGGATCTGTGTGAATCTCATATCAACTCGAGAGGTTTGATAGGAAATTTAATAAATTATTTAGGGTTTATAACATTTTTTTTGTTGACTATTTGACTATTTTATGGGACGAAAAAATTTATGTTTAAGATGAAATGTGATTTTTTTTAATAGTTGAATAGATAATTGTGAGAGAAAAAATAATTGTTTGATGTGTAAAATGTGACATTTTGTCTTATTGATTATTTTTATTTATTTTTTTTATCTTTATTGATTATTTTAGCTAAAATTAAACATCCCAAACACCACAAATATGTGATGGGCACACGTTCAAACATGTTATTTTATTTTTTCAATTTTTGGACTCTCACAACCACTACTAAAAAAAAGATTTTTTTTGTGACCACAGCAAGCTGTCACAAATAATAGAATTACAGTTTTGTGATGGCCAATGCAACGGCAAATGGGGGTTGCAAATGTGGAGGTGGCAAATACTTTTTGCGACCTCAAAACAACAATCGCAAATTATTTGCGACCACCTAACCTACTTATGGCAACTAATGTTTAGCCATCACAAAAAAGAAAAAAAAATGCCTACAATGCATTAGTGACCATCTTGTTACCGTCGCAAATAATTTTCAATGATATTTTATAAATAGTACAATAATAACTTCTAGCGATGAATATTTTGAAACAAATCTACCAAATAAGATCCTGCTGAAAACAATAGTACCAAACCATTTATTTGAGAAAAATTTGGCAAAACCATCTTTAGTTTTAGGCTCTAAAAAATGCTATTTAAGCTGAAATTCCTTGCAAAATTACATAATTCAACAAGCTAGCTACAGAAAATGTCAATAACCAGTTGTCTTTACCAAATAATGATGCAATTAGCTATACAAGGCCCTCTTCCAACTCCTATTTGTAGCCTTTTTTTCTTGTTCTTCTTGTTCAAAAGAATCTGGACAATAAGGTTAAGAAATAAAAAAAAAACAAAACAAAACAAAACAAATAAAGATAAGGACAGTGAAACATACTAAAATTATCACATTGAGTGGATTAAAGAAACCAAATAGACTCATAAAAGTGCAAATCTTAACACACTAGTTGTGCAACGAAAGGAAAAGAAATAAACATATCATATTTCCAAGAATTCACCAATCAAAAAACACTTTAAGAAAAAAGAATATAATTGCAATGATTTGTGAAAAGCAGCAAGCTAGGCAGCAGTAAGTAGATACGGGAAAGTCTATATTACATTTTGTTAAAAAATGTATGGCACATAGAAAATCAATGGCTAAGATTGAGCCACATCATTAAAAGTGACCTGCTAAACAGGTCACTTTTTATAGTTATGAGCCAAAATCATAATTCTTCATAACTATAATCAAATTGATCATAACTTGGTCATAACTACATCTTATAACCAACACCATTTTGTTCACAACTAATATCACATATTTCATAACCACATCTCATAACCAACACCATTTTGTTCATAACTAATATCATATATTTCATAACCATAATCACATATCTCATAACCAATCCCTTTAAGTCATAACCAACATTACATATCTCATAACCACTAGTCACATATCTCATAACCAACACCTGTTTTTTTCACAACCAACATCACATATCTCATAACCATTAGTCACATATCTCATAACTAACACCCTTTTGCTCATAACCACACCACTTTGATCATAACCAATATCTCATATCTCATAACCACTAACATATATAGCGTAACCAAACATCCTTTGACACCACTTTGCTTATAACGAAAATCATATATCTTATAATCACTAATCAAATATCTCATAACCATTACCTATATATCTCATAACCAACATCACATATATCATAACTACTAATCACATATCTCATAACCACACCACTTTGATCATAACCAATATCTCATATCTCATAACCACTAACATATATAGCGTAACCAAACATCCTTTGACACCACTTTGCTTATAACGAAAATCATATATCTTATAATCACTAATCAAATATCTCATAACCATTACCTATATATCTCATAACCAACATCACATATATCATAACTACTAATCACATATCTCATAACCACACCACTTTGATCATAACCAATATCTCATATCTCATAACCACTAACATATATAGCGTAACCAAACATCCTTTGACACCACTTTGCTTATAACGAAAATCATATATCTTATAATCACTAATCAAATATCTCATAACCATTACCTATATATCTCATAACCAACATCACATATATCATAACTACTAATCACATATCTCATAACCACACCACTTTGATCATAACCAATATCTCATATCTCATAACCACTAACATATATAGCGTAACCAAACATCCTTTGACACCACTTTGCTTATAACGAAAATCATATATCTTATAATCACTAATCAAATATCTCATAACCATTACCTATATATCTCATAACCAACATCACATATATCATAACTACTAATCACATATCTCATAACCACACCACTTTGATCATAACCAATATCTCATATCTCATAACCACTAACATATATAGCGTAACCAAACATCCTTTGACACCACTTTGCTTATAACGAAAATCATATATCTTATAATCACTAATCAAATATCTCATAACCATTACCTATATATCTCATAACCAACATCACATATATCATAACTACTAATCACATATCTCATAACCACACCACTTTGATCATAACCACTAATCACATATCTCATAATTAAACACCCTTTCATTTATAACTACACCACTCTGTTCATAACCAAAATCATATATCTAATAATCACTAATCATATATCTCATAACCTTTACCCACTTATGTCATAATCTCATAACCAACACCATTTGTCTCATAACCAACATCAGATATATCATAACATGTCAATGACATATATATAATGGGTTTATTTTGAGGGCGTTACAGGTTCATCCCCCATCTTCCCCTAAACCGTGGAGTACATCCCCCATCTCCTCCTCTACACACAATGCATATAAACATAAAGGTTCTATACACAATCAATCAATACATAAAATTAATGTATTCTATCCACCGTCATACTCTATGACTCAATCAATCGATTAGTTTTAGTTTGCCTAATCATCATGCATTGTCTACAACAATCAAGACTATCCTCCACCGATAGCCCAAAGCAGTTATTTCTAAACAGAAAATAAATGCACAAATGGATATTTAATCAACATTTCAATTTGGTGAGCGATAAATGATCCAACTACACCCTCTAATTCCTTCTTTTTTCCAATTCCCACAATCTCAATTCAATCCTTCATTTTCAACAATTAATTATACAAATTAATCAATCGATGTAATTAGGGCATTTTCCACAACTTACATTTTAACCCCCATGGTTTCATTTTCATCAATGTTTCAACATTAATTTCATTTCCTCATGCCAAACATGCATTTAGGTTTTACAGAATTAAAAACCCCAACTTTTGTAAAGTTACACAAAGGCCCAAACTCTCTCAAAATTACCCAACAACCCCCAACATATCAAAATGCTAAAATTTAAAGACAAAGCTCCAAAAGAGGAGTAGGATATCCCTACCTCAAAAGATGACTCCCAACCAAGAAGGTGAAGAAAACGAAAATGCTCCAAACCACGAATTTCTCAGATCAAAAGATAGCCCTCGACGATCAACGGCTTTTTTGTAAAGGCCAAAGGTGAGGAAATCACTCCTACTAGATCAATACCTAGAGAGAAGGTAGAGTTCTAGAGAGAGGGGCTCTCAAAAATGGGTTTTATAAAAAGTAGGAGAGAGAAAGAAAAGTGAAAAGTGATTTAAAATCACCCGGCGGATAATTCATATACGCATGACCCGCTCAAGCGTAGAATAGAGCGCTCGAGCATAAAGCACAAACATCTGATCTCGCTCGAGCGCCAAGAAACAAAAGCAAAACACATCCACTCGAGCGTGAAAAGCCAGTCCGCTCTAGCGCAGATTTTCATCTCCCAGAACTTTTCAGGAAAAGAACTACCCGCTCGAGTGCCAACAATCCCGCTCGAGCGCGACCCGCTCGAGCGCAAGAAACCCGCTCGAGCGTAGAAAACACACCTGCAGAAGTTTTGCAGGGTCACGAAATACTAGAAGTGTGTAAACCCCGCTCGAGCGCAAGAAGACCCGCTCGAGCGGACCGCCTAAAAACTGGGCAACAAGAAATTGAAACAAAGGCCTAACCAACCTGTAACAAACTTGCCCAACACATCCTATAACTCAGATACAAAGTAAGAAAGGATGTGAATAAGGTATACGCAACAACCAACTCCACGGAACCTAAGTCCAGGATATAGACCAAGGCTCAACCCACCTGTTCAACACAAGCCCATAGACATCCCAAAACTCAAACAACGGATTTAAAGGATAGCAACAAGGTAGATACGACTACCAATTCCACGGAATCGAGTCTGGGATACAACAGAACAGTAAAGGGACAACCGGGATCGCTATAGTCGGCACTGATCATCAGAAAATTCGCTAGCGTCAAAAAATTCGTTGGAGGCATGCCATGGTGGCGATATGAATACAAATAGGTAGATAGATAAAATGATGAAATATGAATAAATAAGTAAATAGATAGATAGATAACACATAAACAAATAAGTAACATAAATAGATAGATAAATAAATATAAATAATATAATCATCTAAATTATTGTTGTCCTTTTAAAGTAAAAAGAATAAAGCAGGAGACTATTGCCTTAAAAGTTTTAAAATTGAACTTACGACCCGAATACACGTTAATAAGATTGTCAACAAAATTAAAAAAGCAATAAATTTTTATAATCACATGCTTTTCATATATTCCAAAATATTATTTAAAAAAGAAAACATAGTGATGACGTCCCATAAAAAATTAAAAAAATAAAAACATAGTGATGATGACATGTATCACAACGCGTATCATATTGAATTTTTTCTCTTAATAATGTAGCAGCCTCCAAGTGTTGCTCATTTGTTATTCTCTCTGTCTAAAAAAAAAAAAACCATGAATCAAAACGAAAGAATCGAACAACTAGAAAGAAACAGGCAAGAAATGCAAACTATAATTGAGAAGCAAAATGATAGAATACAGAAGCTGCAATCAATAGCTTTCCAACTAGCAAATTTTTACTTCATCTTCCATGGAGTGATATTCACGGTGGTCTCAAATGCCTCATCCTCTGTCAAATGTCAAGACTGGTGGTTCCCCTTCATCCTCTCCTTTATTGCCTTTGCTCTCAACCTCTGCGCGTTGCTCGTGATCGGAATCAAGTACAAAAGATCACTAGACCAACAAGAATTAAATTGGCAACATTACCACGAATACGAGCAGAGATTGGAACAAGCAAGAGGTCAAGAAGAGGTTATAAACAACGTCGTTAACAATAGGATCCAATTGACTGGGGATCCATTTACTAAGAAACAACGATCGGTTTATCTGTTCATGTGCATGAGTTTTTTCGTTGGTTTTTCTTCATTAACGTTGTTTGGTTGCTGGTGGATTCTCGTTATAGGGAAAGTGATCTCAAGATGCTAAGTGGTGATGATAAATGTGTCAAGCTTTGTGACGCTGAAAAGTGTGTTAGCTCCAGCTCATAAGATTGATCTCCCATGTGATGTGTTGTGCCAGCTTGAAACGTGAACGACCATCTTTAGTCAAGGAACCGAAAGTAAAGGAGCCGAAAGGCAAGTACACAGCTGGCTATGTGTTGAGCTAGCTGTGCTCTCTAGCTTCCTCTATCTTGGTGTATAAATGGAGAGGCTGAGAGGAGAGCAAATGGGCAGATAACACAGAGAGAACACCAAGAGTGCGAGTGTATACGAGTGAGTACTGTAATCTTTCTCCGGATAATATATCGCTCTCCGTGGACGTAGACAATTGTTGAACCACGTAAATATTCTTGTGTTATTGTGTGTGATTGATTTCTGGTGTCCCATAGTCCTAACAAGTGGTATCAGAGCCTCGTCGGTTGCGTTTTGAAACAAAAACAGAGTGTTTTTCGAAACTGCCCAGAAATCAAGTTGCTCGAAATTTGATTTTGAGCATACCAAGAGCAAAGTCTCCTAGAGAGGAGTCTAGAACTGCAAAGAAGAGGCCTAGAAGAGCCTCCACACGCTCTCACGCGCCTTCTGAAGTTGGCGCGTGAATGTCACGCACAAACACGCGCCTCACGCGTTGATCAGACAAGCCGGCGCGTCAGTACAATCTCGCCACGCGCTCCACGAATTTCTGAAGGAGGAAGACGAGTGTGTGCACATGTTGTGACGTCACTATTCACATGGCTACTACGTCATCGCCACGTGGCTGCCACATTGCTACCACGTCATCGCCAGATCACTGCCACGTGTCTAACACATAAGCGCCATCTCACCGGCACGTGTCTGACACGTTAGCCGAAGCCTGTGCCACGTGGCCAACCACGTTAGCACCCTGTTGACCAGTCAACATAGAGGCAGAGAGTTATCCGCTGCTGCGCGGCTAAGGTTCACCTGCAGATCTGAACTGTCCAAACTGTTTTGACCTGATCTGAGCCATTCTGAGTCCGTTTTTGATGATCCAATAGTGGTTTTCAACTATTTGGAGTATTCCAGGCACATCCATACGATCAGAGTTTTCATTTAGAGTTTTCTTTAAAAGGAAAGAATACGATGGAGGAATCCACATCAACTTTAGGATCTATGTTCAAGTTGACTCCTTCCAATTATGCAATTTGGAAGTCACGGATGGAAGACATTCTATTTTATAAAGACTTGTTTGACCCTATTTTTATAAAGGGGGTTAAACCTCAAGGAGTGAAAGATGATGACTAGATAAAGGTAAACCGCAAGACTATCGGTTGTATCAGACAATGGATAGACCACAGTGTGTACCATTATGTCACCGAGGAGATAGATGCCTATTCTCTATGGACAATGTTAGACAACATGTACCGGTCAAAGACCGCTTGGAACAAAGCCTTGGTGATAAGAAGGCTTGTCAATTTGAAGTTGAAGAATGGAATGTCTGTCACTGAGCACACCAGTGAATTCAAAAATTTGGTGAATCAGCTTGCAACCATCAAGATGCACTTAGACGATGAAATGCAAGCCGTACTATTGCTCAGTTCTTTACCGGACAGCTGGGAGACGTTGGTGGTCTCTCTCAGCAACTCTGCACCAGAAGGAAAGCTGACCATGAGCATGGTCACAGACGCCATGTACAATGAAGAGACAAGAAGGAAAGATATGAGAAGCAATCAGTCCCATGTTCTTGTCACAGAAGATAGAGGCAGAGAAAGAGGTAAAGGAAGATGTAGAGGAAGAAGCAAGAGTAGAGGCAGCTGGAACAACAAGAGTAAATCCAGAGACAACAAAGGTCGAGGTAACTCTAGCTTCACTTGCTTTCACTGTGGCAAGGAGGGTCACATAAAGAGAAACCGCCCAAGCCGAAAAGAGAAAGGCCAAAGCAGTGAGTCAAAGGGAGATGAGAACACAACAGCCATAACAATTGATGAAATACTTCTTACAATTGGTAAAGAGGAGAATTACCTTCACGTGGCTGACCACAGCTACACAGAATGGGTGATAGACACAGTTGCATCCTATCAGGCCACTTCCCACAGAGAACTCTTCAGCTCGTATAACGCTGGAGATTTTGGCCCTGTTCGAATGTGGAATTCTAACTATTCGAAGATTGTAGGTATTGGCGACATTAGCATTCAGACTAATGTCAGGAACAAGATGGTTCTCAAAGAAGTGAGGCATACTCCAGATTTACGCCTCAATCTTATCTCCGGAAGCGCCCTGGACCGACAGGGCTATACAAGTACATTCAGAAATGGCCGTTGGAAGCTGACAGGAGGAGCTTTGACAACCGCCAGAGGAGAGATGTCTTCAATACTATATAAGACTCAAACGAAGATCGGTCTAGAAAGTCTTAATGTAGCAGAAGACAAGGAGACACCGAACTTATGGCATAGAAGACTGGCTCACATGAGTGAAAAGGGATTGCATCTATTGGCAAAGTAATCCAAAATACCCTTATCCAAAGGAAGTGCCTTGAAGCCGTGTGATCATTGCCTTTATGGCAAGCAACATCCAGTATCATTCAGTTCAACGAGCAAGAGGAAAACAGAAGTGCTCAATATGGTATACTCGGATGTTTGTGGCCCAATCGAAGTGGAGTCATATGGCGGCCGCAAGTATTTTCTGACTTTCATTGATGATGCATCAAGGAAGCTGTGGGTGTATTTCCTGAAGACAAAGGATGAGGTATTTCAGCACTTTCAGGAGTTCCATGCAATGATGGAAAGAGAGACCGGGAAGAAGTTGAAGTGTCTTCACACAGACAATGGAGGCGAGTACACTTCCAATGCTTTTGCAACATACTGTGCCAATAGAGGTATTCAGCATGAGACAACAGTTCCTGGCACCCCACAACACAATGGTGTGGCAGAAAGAATGAACCGCACTATTATGGAAAGAGTCAGATGTATGCTCAAAATGGCAAAGTTGCCAAAGTCATTCTGGGCTAAAGTTGCTCGTACAGCCTATTATCTCATCAACAGGTCGCCTTCAATCCCGTTGAATTTTGCGATACTTAAGGAAGTCTGGTCCAGAAGAAAGGTATCATATTCTCACTTGAGAGTCGTCAGGTGTCAAGCCTTTGCACACATCTCCAAGGAAAACAAATAGAAGCTTGATGACAAGTCCACTCCATGCATATTTGTGGTCTATTCAGATGCAACATTTGGGTACAAGGTGTGGGACCCAGTGAACAAGAAGATGTTCAGGAGCAGAGATATTGTGTTCCAGAAAGACCAGACAGTAGTAGATTTTGAGAAATCTGCAAAGTCTAGAGATGTCATCACTCCAGACTTGTTTCCATCTCCTAAGCCATCACAAAATGCTAGATGTGATGATGTTCAACAAGAAGTGCCAGAGTTACAGGATCCTATGCCAGAAATTGAGGATCAGGAGGAAAGAGATGAAGACCCAAATGAAGAGGGTGTTGAGTAGGGGGAGCAACCCCCTCAACCAGAGGCAACTGGGCCTCAGTTGCGGAGATCTGGAAGAGATGCCGTGCTATCAACCAAATATCCCGCTTCTCAGTATATTCTGATTACTGATAAGGAGGAGCCCGAGAGTTTTTCAGAAGCCAAAAGTCATACATAGAAAGACTGTTGGATGTAAGCCATGAAGGAGGAGATCTGTTCTTTGCAGAAGAACCACACTTATGAGTAGGGCTGCAAATGAATTGAGCTATTCATGAACAAGCTCGGCTCAGCTCGGCTCGTTAAGGGCTCGGCTTGGCTTGACTCAGTTCATTTAGTAAACGAGTCGAGCTCGAATATTAGGCTCGTTCAGTAAACGAGCTGAGCTCGAGTTCGCATAAGCTCGGCTTATTTGTCTTTATTTAAATAATAATATAAATATATTATTTATATAATAAATAATATATAAATATATATAAATAATAATATAAATGCATTATTTATATAATAGATAATATAAATAATATATTTTTATTTAAATATTTGTATTTAAATAATATAAATAATATTGAAAAAAATCTAATCGAGCATAGCTGAGCTCAAGCCTAATTTCTTATCGAACCGAGCTCGAGCTTAATAAACGAGCTCGATAAGTAAACGAGCCGAGCTCGAGCTTAGCAAAGCTCGGCTCGGCTTAGTTCGTTTGCAGCCCTACTTATGAGCTTGTTCCACTTCCAAGAGACAGGAGAGCCTTGAAGAACAAATGGGTGTATAAGTTGAAGAAAGATGTAAACGGTAAACTATTGCAGCATAAAGCTCGTTTGCTCGTCAAAGGATTTGGGCAGAACAAAGGAATTGATTTTGATGAGATCTTCTCCCCAGTTGTGAAGATGACTTCCATTTGAGTAGCTCTGGGATTACCAGCTCGCTTGAATCTGGAAGTAGAACAAATGGATGTCAAGACTGCCTTTCTCCATGGTGATTTGGAGGAAGAGATCTACATGGAACAACCAGAAGGATTTGAAGTTAAAGGAAAATAGAATCTAGTCTGTAAACTGAAGAAAAGTCTCTACGGCCTAAAATAGGCGCCGAGACAATGGTACAAGAAGTTTGATTCATTTATGGTGGATCACGAGTACACAAGAACGGCGGCAGACCAGTGTATATATTTTCGAAGGTTTTTGGATGGAAACTTCATTATCCCACGACCAGCTCTGAAAGGAAAGAAATGGAGGCAATCCCTTATTATTCCGCAGTAGGAAGTTTGATGTATGCAATGGTGTGTACCCAGCTAGATATAGCTCATGCAGTTGGCGTTGTGAGCAGATTCCTCGCCAATCCGGGAAAGGAGCATTGGGAGGTGGTCAAATGGATTCTTCGGTACTTGAAGGGAACTTCAAAGATGTGTTTATGTTTCGGGGGAGATGAACCAATTTTGGAGGGTTTTACAGATGTCGATATGGCGGGTGATCTTGATGGTAGAAAGTCTACATCAGGATTTCTGTTCACTTTTGCAGGGGGAGCTGTCTCATGGTAGTCCAAACTACAAAAGTGTGTTACTTTATCTACAACAGAGGCAGAGTACATTGTTATCACAAATGCTGGTAAAGAAATGTTGTGGTTAAAGCGGTTTCTCCAAGAATTAGGTCTACAGCAAGAAGAATACAAGGTACATTGTGATAGTCAGAGTGCAATTGCTCTGAGCAAGAATTCCATGTACCATTCACATACAAAGCACATTGATGTCCGGTATCATTGGATACGAGAAGTAATGGAAAAGCAACTGATGAAGCTAGTGAAGATTCACACGAACAAGAATCCTTCTGACATGATGACCAAGGGTGTCACCAGAGACAAACTGGAAGTTTGCAAGAATCTGACCAGGATGGACTTCAAGTGAGAAGTTAGTTATCCTTATGAGCGTAGAGGGGGAGAATTGTTAGCTCCAGCTCATAAGATTGATCTCCTATGTGATGTGTTGTGCCAGCTTGAAAGGTGAACGACCACCTTTAGTAAAGGAACCGAAAGGCAAATACACAGCTAGCCATGTGTTGAGCCAGCTGTGTTCTCTAGCTTCCTCCGTCTTGGTGTATAAATGGGGAGGCTGAGAGGAGAGCAAATGGGCAGATAACACAGAGAGAACACCAAGAGTGAGGGTGTATGCGAGTGAGTACTGTAATCTTTCTCCAGATAATATATCGCTCTCCGTGGATGTAGACAATTGTCGAACCACGTAAATGTTCTTGTGTTATTTTTGTGTGATTGATTTGTTATGTCCCATAGTCCTAACAAAGTGCATAAGAATCTGCCTTGAATATTGATGTTGCTTACCATTTGTTGGAGTTATTAATTTGCTGTAACAAGGAGGCCTTTATTCATCTACACATGAATACATATCCATCAATATTTACATGTATTTTTCACAGATACATATATAGCAGATATGCGAGTTTGTATTAGCTAGATATTGAAGGACAGTTTGTGCAAGCTTTGTTTATTTCAATATAAAGGGAAAACATTTTCTATGCAAAAAAATATATGTTTTTTTCTTGTAAAAAATGTTTTCATATATTTAGTTGTACCCTTGAAATTAATGTGCTAGCCATTGAATTAATTTAGAATTGGTGCTGGTGGTGATAATAGGGTAATGGAGGTCGTGGCGCTGCGGCAACAATGTAGGTGAGGCGGAGCAGTTGATCGTTGTGGAGATGGTTGTTGTTGTGGTATTGTAATGGTGGTGGTAGTTCTTTCATTTTGCCCCAACTATTAAGGGCAAATTAAATTAATAGTCCTTATATTTTATTTTTTGTGCCATTTTAATTCTTACACTTTCAATTGGTTTAATTTTAACTTTTGATTTTAAATTTTGCATTAATTTAATCTAATTGATAATACTATTAGGATTTTTGATAGGAAATCACCATTAAGTCCTTGTTTGGTTTTCATTTTGGGGCTAAAAAAAATACAAAAGTCCAAAATAGGTTACGTAAGCCAACAAGACAAAATGTCACATCCAAACTTAATCATTACACTTTTTCTTTCACAAAAGTCAAAGAATCTAAACCAAACAAGGTTAAAAAAGTCAGGCTAAAAAAGTCCAAACACAAAAAAAATTGGCTTTATTAGCCAATGCCAAACTAAGTTTAAGTTGGTTGAGATTAACTTATTGAATTGATTAACACTACAAGAAATTTTACTTTTGGCGAGTAAACTTTTAGTCGCCAAAAGTCAAATTTTAGTCGCTGAAAAATTTTCAGATTAAATAGTTTGGTCGCTGGCTTGGTCACGGGAAGATTGTCGGGGAAGGTATTGGCGACTAAAAAATATTTAGTCGCCGAAAGTCCTAAATTGGCAACTAAACAATTAGTCACCAAAAGGAAAGGAATAGGCGACTAACTTTTTTTTGTCGCCGAAAGTTGGCAATTGGCGACTAAAAATTTAGTCGCCCAAAGTTTTCAATGAATGTGCTTTTTTGGTTTAGCGACTAAAATATTTAGTTTTAGTCGCTAAAAACGTGGCACTCCTTTTTGGCTACCAATTTTTTAGTCGCTAAAATCATAATACTCTTTTTTAGCCACTAATTTTTTAGTCGCCAAAAATTTCCATTTTTCCTACTAACTGTTTAGTCGCCAACAAGTTCTTTTTTGGGCTACTAAATGTTTAGTCGCCAAAAGCTCTGTTTATTATTTTTTTTTTAAATGCACAAATTGAATATTTTTCATTAATGTCTAAATTATAATGCAATCTGTAACCTGTACATATACAAAATAATACATCTATCAATTTTAATCTAAATCCATTATCAATAATACTCATTTCATTATCAACTATCCAAAATTTTTTGTAACATCATATTCCAAATATCATATAAATCTATACTAACCAAGTATAATCCATCAAAATTAAATATTAGATACAAAAACACTGAATTTCCATAATAGAGGATTGTACAAAAATATATGCCTTCCATGTACAAAAAAATGCTGTTCGTACACAAAAATAAATATCCACAATAGCCCACGCAAAAGCAATCTGTAAAAAAAATAAAAAATAAAAAATAAATAAAAATGAACCATTAGCACTTATTCAATAAAATTGACGTTTCAAATTATAACGATTATAAAATTAATAATTCTGATATATTATACACTGCAAATTATAACAATTATAAAATTAATATTTCTAACTTTCTGCCCATTAATACAATTTTTCTAAAGATTGATTGATGTCATTTTCCTGTGCTGCAATTGCAACTTCAACAAGAGCGCACCTTAAAGATGCAATGATCATCGATGCTTCATCACCAAACCCCATTTGGCCAACCTTGATTCTGTTTTCCCAATCAACATGGCCTCTTGTGGAGAAGTGGTTTGGAAATACTCTTCTGATCCTAGGGGAGGCTCATGATCCTCTGCTAGTCACCTGAAAACGAATAAACAATCCGGTTGGGGGTGTCGAAATTAGCATTTCAACGGACAAGTCAGTCTCTACTCTCTCTGGGTTACTTGTATTTTAAGTTAAATGTAATAGTTCTCACATACCTGCCTCTGACTGATGATCTTGTATTTATATTATTCTTCTTTTTGTGCCTCGGGAACGAGCCTACTGTCAATTTGCCGTGTAATTGTTTATTCGGCTTGGTTCGTAGCAAACCGTTTCTCATTCAGCCCCATACTCAATCGGCTATACGGCCACATAGGGGAGGATTTAAACTGTGGGACGGGTTCGAATGAAATATATGCTTCAACGCAGGTTCGAATATTCAGCCTCTTCATGAGTCCCAGTACTCGGCCCCCACAATTGCCCCCGAAGCACTTCACTTATGACAGTTAGCTGGAGTGTTTGGTTTCGAACTTCGAAAGGTCAGAGCCAAAATTCGGCGGCTAATCTCATTTCAACGCGGTTGTCAGAGCACACGCTTCTCGGTTATTATTTCAACTTCGCGCCCCTTCGTACACCTCCATTTATTATGATTTAAAATCTTGTCGTCTTCTCGAATACGCACATTCTGGACGCTTAAAGTTTTTGAACTGCATTCCGACTCCTTTCTACAACTTCCGTTCGTCCTCCATTATCTTCTCCATCTCTTGTAAGTCTCCTTCCTCCCTGCTCTCTTTTTGCTTTGAGTCCTTTTTCCTGGTTTGCCCTTAGTTTAGCACATTCCTATAGGCTGATCGAAATGGCAAAGCATCTAAAAGATCTTCTCTCTGCGGATCAAATTTCTGGCGTTCGACGCCATTTTTCTATCCCTGATGATGTCCGTCTGTTGCTTGTGACAAACGGCACTCTCGACATGGAGAGGGACGATCAAAGCACGATCGTTTTCCCTCTCTTGTTGATTGCGGAGGGTGGAGTCTGTTTCCCGCTTCATCCATTCCTCAGGCCTATCCTTCGCCATTGTAGTCTTATCCCCTCTCAACCCAATGTCAATTTTTTTAGAATTGTAATGGGGATTATAGAGCTAAACCGTCGCCTTAGGATTAACCTCGGCATACCTGCTATTCAGCATCTACGCCTTGGCAAAGTCTTCTGGTCGGCATGGACGCTATTTCCTTAGGGCTAAGGACACTGACCATCAACTAGTCACCATGGTTTCGAGCTCTGGAAAGCGAGTTGATGACGTTATGGTTGTTGTCCCAGGCAATTGGGAATTCGGCGAAGGCGAGGATCGCCTTGATCCTATTCCTAGACGGAGGGGCGAACCATGTGGCCGTATAGCTTCATGTGTCTATTTTTTGTTGTGTTTATAAAACTTTATTTTTGAGACCTCATGGTTTTTGCTTATGCAGGAAACGATTTGAAGAAACTCCTGACCTCAATCGACGACGCCGTTCTTTCGGAAATCGAAGTCGCGCTCAAATATTTTGGCCGTCCAAGTCTCCAGCGACAGGGAAGGGCGGCCCACGTGCTTCTTTGCTACGAGCCAACCTATACGACCTTTTCGGTAGCATAAAACATCACAATACCGAAGGGTGAAGAGTCTCTTACCGCTCTTATTTTGACCGACTTCAAAAACTTGCGACAAGTCGGTTTGGAGGAATCCAATTCGAAGCGGGCGGAAGTAGCTGTGGGCGCCGAGTTAGATCAATCTGAAGCGGAAGTAGACGAGGCATTGAAGTTGGCCTTTGAGGAAGCCGGCCTTAATTCAGGCAACCCTCCGTCTACTTCGGGCCGAGGGGACCTTCCATTTGAAGACGTTTTTAACGGTTTAGAGGATCTTCCCAGCATATACCCTGAAGATATGGCTGGATTAAGCCTCACACAACTTGCTAAGAAGGCGAATGCGGAAAGGATGGCCGCGCGGTGAAGAGCAGAGGCCATTTGATCTCAAGTGCCAGCTGCCGCCGAATCCTAGCCTTCCCTACCGGTTGCTGAATCTCAACCCCCCTTGCCTGTTGAAGAAATGGCAAAAAACGAAAGCCCTGAGTCCGTAATGGTTGTGTAGGCCGATCTAGAGGTCGAGCAAAGGGCAGAGAAGCGTCCTGCTGAGGTTGAGGCCGGCTCAAAAAATCGACCCAACAAACGACCTCGTGGAGAGGAATCGGATGTGATCGTGACCTTTGTCATTCAGCCGAAGATAAAAAACCCACCGATCTCCTTTGATTCTTCGGTCATTAAAGATCCTGCTGTCGCACTCAGCATGGCTACGTCCGTTTCATTGCTGGATGACAAGGCGACTTTCCGGTCAGAGCCAGATCTGGTTGCGATAGTATTAGCCGCTCAATCGGCTCTTTTGGTATATCTCTTCATCTTTTCATTTTATGCATATACCATTTTGGTTCTAATTTCCTGCTTTGCAGATGGTCGGTAGGATAGCGGAGATGGGCCATTGTCATCATGACGTCGTCGAACAACTTGACTATTTACAGACGGAAGTTGAAGGCCAAAGGAGCAGGGCCGAGTTCGAGGCTATGAGGGCGAAGATGGAGGGAGCGAGGGCCGAGGCTGAGATGTAGAGGGCCAAAAATGCAGATGAGCTCAGGTTGGCTGTTGAGCAGAGGGCGAATACGAGTGAGGCTGCGCTCAAGTCAGCCCAAGAGGCGATCGCCAAACTTGAGGTAGATTTGGCAGAATTGAAGGCGGCGAAGGAATTAGCCGATTCTGAAGTTTCCAAGGCGTATGAGGCTGGGAAGAGTGCCGCTCTCGGCGATTACGTGGAGCAAGTCCCCAAATTCGAGAATCGGGGATTCAAACATGGCTGGCTCAAAGCCCTTAGTGCTACTGATGTGACATTGGCTATGCCGATTCCATATGACCAAGTGGATGTTGAGCCGCTGGAGTCTGACTCCGAGGACTAATTTGGGCGACGTTTTTGTTTTAGGATTTCGTATGTATTTTTAAAACTTTTCGTTTGGTACTTTTCATGTATTGCTATAGCCATAGTTGTTTTGCTAAGCATTTTTAGGCGAACTTGTAGCTTTTTATTTAGTAATTTTCGTATGTAAAATGGCTACAATTTGTGCCCAATTTACTAATGAAAATTTCCTTTTTTACCTTGCTATTATTTGTGCTAAATTTTTTTGTTGATGAATGGTATTGCTTTCAACTATAAAATGGCAACGTTTTCTTTTCAATATCAAGTGCAGGAGCTTCAAAAGCCGAATAGGACTAGCTCATGGAGTGGCTGTGGCAAATCTGCCCTTGCCCCAGCCAGTGCATGAGCTGCGAAAGCCGGATAGGACTAGTACATGGAGTGGCTGCGGCATAAATCGATTGGCGTTGGGTTTAAATACTTGGCCGATCAGATTAATGAATCTGCCCTTGCTCCAGCCTGTGCATGAGCTACGAAAGCTGGATAGGACTAGTGCATGGAGTGGCTGCAGCATAAATCGATCGGCGTTGGGTTTAAATACTTTGGCCGATCAGATTAATAAATCTGCCCTTGCCCCAGCCAGTGCATGAGCTGCAAAAGCTGGATAGGACTAGCTCATGGAGTGGTTGCAGCATAAATCAATTGGCGTTGGGCTTAAATACTTGGCCAATCAGATTAATAAGTCTGCCCTTGCCCCAGCCAGTGCATGAGCTGCGAAAGTCAAATAGGACTAGCGCATGGAGTGGCTGTGGCATAAATCGATCGACGTTGGGTTTAAATATTTGGCCGATCAGATTAATAAATCTGCCCTTGCCCCAGCCAATGCGAGTTTCATAAGCCGAATAGGACTCGTTCATGGAATGATCCGATCGGCGTCTGGCTTTTGGCATTTGGCATTAATGACGTCGCCTCGGGGGCACCGCATACACTAAGAATAAATGGGGTGAGTTCGCGCCAGTGATTCCACTTATTCTGATTCTGGCTCGATTCAAACTAGGGGCAATTGTGAATGTCAAACAGGCTGTTCTTCAATAGCAGAGGAGAAGGACGAATGTTGGCTGAGCTAGACATTGTAATGAATCGTAGCAGCGACCCTACACGCATAGGAGGAAGGACGTCCAAGGAACGGGAAAAACGTCAGCTCCCAAGTTGTCGAAGCAGATCACCCCGAAAAGAAAAACAAGAACGGGGGAGCTCCCCGCGATCGCGACCGAGGAACAAGCCAGACGTGACGCCATGACCATTGAGTTTTGTGGTTTTCATGGGGAATAAACCGACGACCAAGGCAGATTCCATCGTTAACGATTCGGGTGTAGCGGTTGAGTTCGCTCGATAGATCTTTCCACCGGATGTCCAACAATCGATGGTCGGACATCAAGATTTTGAAGTATTTCGAGAAGGTATCCATGGGGCGGTGAAGGGGTTGTACACCGCTTACGAAGTCGGCATGCGACAGCCCGCCGAGCGACGGGCAATAGAGAAGAAGGACGAACGAATCAGCAGTTTGGAGGCCCGTGCGGAGAAGGCCAAGCGTGAGCTTAAAGAGCTTAGGAAGGCTTAAGCCACCGAGCCACGTGCAGCGGGTCAATCTAACCCGATTGTGGGATAGAGGGTGACCCAACGGCTGTTAAGTCATGCCATCGCCGACCGAGATACGGCAAGCATGTTTACCGTAGAAAATGCCAGGACCATGGGTTACGAACAAGGCTTCCATACGGGCCAGAAGGTCGGGATCAACAAAACCCAAGAGAAACTTGCAGAGGAGGTCTGTCGATGCGAGAACCGGGGCTTTCGGCACGGTTGGATTGAGGCACTTTAGGCCACGGAGGCTCTCCGAGCAAAGGGTGTTGAATCGGCGTTGCCGCTGTACCAGCATGATCATTTCTCCTTTTCCACTTTTGAGGTCGAAAAGAGTGACGATGAGGGAGATGCCGTATAAAAGTAAACATTGTAGGCGTTGTAATGAAAAATTCATGTAATTTTCAGCTAATTGAATAATAGTACATTTTTTATCTCATGTGTTTTTTCAATTATTCTGATCGTTCACATGTTTTAGCCTGCATTTATATGGCATGTTTTATTTTATTTTGAATATTGGGATGTGTATGAATGTTTCATCCTTCATTTTATTTTGAATGCTTCGGCCTTCATTTATAAGGCGCTCCGAATCCGGAGGCCTTTTTCGGCCCAAAGGCATCATGCGCCGATGGGGCTCCGAATTTGGAGACTGGCCAATCGTGATATCCACGAAGGGCACTCCGAATCCGGAGGCTTTTTTGGCCCAAAGACGTCATGGGCCGATGAGGCTCCGAATCCAGAGACTATTCGGCCAATCGTGATATCCACGAAGGGCGCTCCGAATCCAGAGGCTTTTTCGGCCCAAAGACGTCATGTGCCGATAAGGCTCCGAATTTGGAGACTTTATTGGGCTAATCGTGATATCCACGAAGGGCGCTCTGAATCTGGAGGTTTTTTCGGCCCAAAGACGTCATGCACCGATGAGGCTGCGAATCCGGAGACTATTCGGCCAATCGTGGTATCCACCAAGGGCGCTCCGAATCCGGAGGCTTTTTCGGCCCAAAGACATCATGCGCCGATGGGGCTCTGAATCCGAAGACTTTGGCCAATCGTGATATCCACGAAGGGCGCTCCGAATCCGAAGGGTTTTTTGGCCCAAAGACGTCATGCGCCAATGAGGCTCAGAATCTGGAGACTATTTGGCCAATCGTGATATCCACGAAGGGTGCTCCGAATCCGGAGGCTTTTTCGGCTCAAAAGACGTCATGTGCCGATGAGGCTCCGAATCCAAAGACTTTATTTGGCCAATCGTGATATACACAAAAGGGCACTCTGAATTCGGAGGCTTTTTCAGCCCAAAGATGTCATGCGCCGATGGGGCTCCGAATCCGGAGACTATTTGGCCAATCGTGATATCCACGAAGGGAGCTTCGAATCCGGAGGCTTTTTCGGCTCAAAGACGTCATGCGCCAATGAGGCTTCAAATCCGGAGATTTTATTTGGCCAATTGTGACATCCACGAAGGGCGCTCTGAATCCGGAGGTTTTTATCAGAAATCTTTTGAACTGGATTGCACAGTGAATAAACAAGAATCTTTGCATTACAAAAGTGGGATGTGTACATGGTGAGCCATTCGGAACCAATATCATTCCCCACAGGTCGGGTTTAACGATAGAATTTGCGCAAGTGCGTTGAATTCCAAGGCCGTGGCAGACTCCTTCCAGACATGTCTTTGAGCCGAAATGCCTCCACTCCTGCGATCAAATCAATCTGATAGGGGCCATCCCAGTTAGGACCCAATTTTTCATCCGTCGGTTTCTTGGCATCTGGGAGTACGTTTTTCAGGACCAACTCTCCTGGTGTGTAGCAGCGCAGCTGAACACGTTGGTTATATGACTTGGCAAGCTGCTGTTGGTACCGCGTCATGGACGCAAGGACACAGTCTCTTTGTTCTTTGATCAGAATCAAATCCAAAGCCAGCATCATGTCGTTTTGGCCCATATAAAAAACTTACGATTTCAGGGTTGGGTGGCCGATCTCTAGGGGTATGATCGCCTGGGTTCCAAAGCATAGAGCAAACGACGTTTCTCCAGTGGATCTCCTGGGCGTAGTTCGATGAGCCCACAATACACTTGGCAATTCTTCGACCCATTTGCCTTTAGCTTTCTCCAGCCTCTTCTTGATGCCGTCCAAGATGGATTTGTTAGAGGCCTCGACTTGACCATTGCTTTGTAGGTAAGCTGGCGTAGAAAAGTAAGGCCGGATACCATACTTGCTGCAGAGCTCTCGGTAGACGCCATAATCAAACTGGGTGCCGTTGTCTGAAATAAGAGCTCTTGGAATGTCGAATCATGTTATGATATTTCTCCATATGCAAAGCACTTAACATCAGCATCTCGAATGTGCATTAATGCCTCCGCTTCGACCCATTTTGTGAAGTAATCCGTTGCGACGATCATGTTTCGTTGGTTCCCTGGGGCCCTCGGCAATGGTCTCACAATATCAAGTCCCCACTGGGTGAACGGCCAGGGACTGGTAATGGAGCTTAACTCTTCAACAGGCCGGTGGGTTAACGGGGAGAACTTCTGGCACTATTCACATTTCTTCACATAGCATTCGGCATCAGCTCTCATTGTCGCCAGTAATACCCCCTGTGTTATAGCTCGATGGGCCAAAGAGCGGCCGCCAGAATGGGCACCACAACTGCCTTCATGTATTTCAGTAAGAAGCTCTTCGACTTTGTTCGGGTGCACACATTCCAGGTATGGACTAGAAAGGGATTTTTTATAAAGCTTTCGTTGCAGATCCAAGCAGTATCGCAGGGCTTTGTTTTGCAGCTTGCGCGCTTCTTTTTTGTCCACTGGGTGCTGTTCGGAACACAGGAATGCAGCAATGGGGTCCATCCAACTCGGTCTTGACTCTATGACATTGACCTGGATTTCCTCCGAAGAGCCAATGCTCGGCTCCGGGATGAAACCTACTTCGATGCTACGTTTAGTCTCTAAGTTAATGGCGGAGGCTAGGCAAGCAAGGGCATCTGCATATGTGTTCTGATCACGTGTTATCTGGTTCAATTCATGATGGTCAAATTTTGCTAGCAAGGAGTTGGCAGTTTTCATGTAAGCCGCCATACGGTCGTTTCTTGCCGCGTACTCCCCCTTTAGCTGATTGATCACCAGTTTTGAATCACAAAACACAAGCAAACGCCGAGCACCCAGAAGATGTGCATTCCGCAAACTGGCTAGAAGGGCTTCGTATTTGGCTTCGTTATTTGACGCTTCGAAGCTGAGATTGACAGCCTGCTCAATTATTGCGCCATCGGGAGCCAGGATTATAACTCCGGCTCCGCTGCCCTGCTGACTGGATGATCCATCACAGTAGAATTGCCAAATGCCCCCAACATAAATTCTCCAGTTCGGCTTCGATCGAATTGAATCGGACTTGAAATCGGCAAGACCCCCAGTGAATTCAACAACAAAGTCGGCAAGCACCTGTCCCTTGATTGAGGTCTAGGTAGAAACTGAATGTCGTACTGGCCGAGTTCAAGAGCCCACTTTGAAACACGTCTTGATGCTTCTGCACTTCGTAGTACTGATCGGAGGAGATAATCTGTTTGCACCCCAATGCTATGTCCCTGGAAGTAGTGCATCAGTTTTCTTGCTGCCATGACTAGGGCTAGGATGAGTTTTTCCAGCAGAAGGTAGTGTGTTTCAGCGTCAACCATTGCCTTGCTCACATAATACACTGGCCGCTACTCCCCCAGCTCTTCCTTTATTAGTACGACGCTGACAACTCTGTCGGAAACTGCCAGATACAAAATGAGCGGGTCACCAGCAGCAGGTGTTGTCAAGAGTGGTACTGAGCGGAGGTAGGTCTTGAGGCCGTTGAAAGCTTCTTCGCATTCGGCGGGCCATTCAAAAGCCTTGCCTTGCCGTAGTGTATGAAAGAATTGTCGGCAGCGATCTGTGGACCGATTGATGAACCTGTTGAGTGCGGCGGCCATCCCCATTAACTTCTGAACTTTCTTGACCGATCGAGGGGATCCAAGTTCTAGGATTGCTGTGATTTGCCTTGGGTTGGCTTCGATTCTTCAGTGATTGACAATGTATCCCAAGAATTTTCTAGAGTCGATCCCAAACGCATATTTGGAAGCGTTCAGCTTCATTCTATATTTGCGTAGAATGCCGAATGTCTCTTCTAGATCGGCTATATGATTTTGCTCTTCCTTGGACTTGACCACCATATTGTCAATGTACACTTCCATAGTGTGGCCGAGTTGCTCCTTGAACATGGCGGTGACCAGTCTTTGGTAGGTTGCCCCTGCATTCTTCAGCCCAAAAGGGATAACGTTGTAGCAGTAGGTTCTTCTTGGGGTGAGGAATACAGTTTTGTTCTGGTCCTCTGGATGTATGGCGATTTGATGGTAGCCTCTGTAAGTATCGAGGAAGCTCATACGTTGATGGCGTGCTGTCGCATCTACAAGTTGGTCAATTCTGGGTAGGGGAAAACAATCCTTAGGACAAGTTTTGTTTAGGCTCGTGAAATTGACTCACACTCGCCAAGTCCCATTTTTCTTCTTCACCACCGCTGTATTAAAGAGCCATGTAGGGTAAGTCACTTCCCTGATTGCCCCGGTGTCAAGCAGCCTGTCAACCTTCTCAACAACAGTGGCAGTGTGCTCTGCGGCTGACCGCCGACTTTTCTGAACGATCAGCTTGCACTTAGGATCAACATTCAAACGGTGCTGTGAAATGGACGGATCTATACCCGACATCTCATATGGAGTCCACGCAAAGACATTGAGGTTGTTGAGCAGAAAAGAGATTAGCCGCTGTCTGTCGGCCTGATTCAGGGAGGTGCCGACCATGAAGAACTTGTCTGGGCTTCCAACGATTTCAACTCGGTCTAAGCCTTCCGTGGCCTTTTCATTTGGGAGCCATCCAACATCGTCGAGGCTCTCTCGATCCGGCACCTCAATGGAATTCACCTGCAGCTCCTTTGGTCTTTTTTTAGCAAGAAGATAACATGCTTGTGCCAATTTTTTGGAGCCACGGATTTGCTCAATACCACATTCTGTCGGGAAGCGTAGCAGCTGATGATAGGTGCTTAGCATGACCTGCACAGTATGCAACCAAGATCGCCCCATGATGAGATTATACGGCGACGGCAGCTTGACGACCAAGAATTCCACATCCACTGTTCGGGAGCCTATTCGAACGAGTAGTGTGATTTTTCCCAACGGGTACTCTGGATTGGCGTTAAAGCCGAATAGTGGATAAGGGGCCGGAGAGAGATCCGATTCGGAGAAGCCGATTTTGGTAAATATCTTATAGTACATAACCTCCGATGTGCTCCCCGGATCAATGAGTACGCGCTCAATTGCGAATCGGTTTACATGCAACTCAATTACCAAGGGATTAATGTGAGGCAGTGTTACTACGGCCAAATCTGAATCATCAAAAGTAATGCCCGCGGCTTCATGGGCCGTTTAGCCGGAGTGAGTTGATTTTATGGGTCAGAGTTCGATTGAATCATGTGCACCGCCGATGACATTGGCAGGCTGTATATCATGTGGATTACGCCGAGCGGAGGTAAATCTTGTCTTAAGGCCATTGCCTTGGTTGGGTTGCCTTTTCGGACGTACTGTTGTAGCCGGCCATCTTGTGCCAATTCCTCCAGGTGATCCTTCAGTGCATAACAACTCTCAGTATCATGGCCATGGTCCTTGTGATACTCACACCGTATATCCCGTCTTCTCGTGTCGGGAGGTCCCACTATTTTTTACGGCCATTTGAATAATGGAAGGTGTTGGATTTTGGACATAACCGCACTGATCGGCCCTGTCAACTCCGTATATTTCTTGTCGGTGTGCCTCGTGCGCCTGTTGTTGACTTGCAGTTGTTCATTTTCTCGGTGGGAGCATTGGTTGCTTGATCGGCGGGAATCCCGTCTCTTGTCTCGTTTGTCCCGATGCCATGGTTCAGGGCTCTGAGGTGGTACAAAATTTATTGGCTGAAGGAGCTGTCTTGTTGGCCGTGATTCCGGCTTTAACCTGCAAAGCATCATCTTCCACCTTGCAGTATTCTTCGACTTTCTTCATCAACGACCAGACCGTCTTGGGGGGTCTTCTAGTCAAAGAACTGCGGCAGAGCACTGTCAGGATGCAAACCCATTTTGAAGGTGGTGACGGCCATGGAGTCATTACAAGCGTCATCAACAAGATTAAAGTACTCCCAATAGCGCCGAATACGCTCTTAGTGTTTCTCCTGGCTGGATCTGCATTGCCCAGAGAGAGTTGGCTTGTTTCGGCTGGACCTCATTGGTGATGAATCTGGCCCCAAAGGATTTCTGTAATTGATGGAAGCTTCTGATCGAAGCCGGCTCTAGTTTATAAAACCACCTGACAGCCAATGGTCCCAAACTGCTGGAAAATATTCGGCACATAAGGGCCTCGTTGTCTGCATGCAATGTCATGGCTTGCTTGTAGTGACGGATGTGATCGGTGGGGTCTGATTTTCCATCATAGAGAGTGAACGACGAAGCTTTGAACTTTTTAGGCAAAACCGCCCTGGCGATCCGTCGTACAAAGGGATCATGCTGGTCTTCTTCATCTGAGCTGTTTCTTCTGTGCTTATGCCTTATACGTGGACTCTCTTCAGAGGAACTGGAAGTTTTAGATCGTCCCTTCTTCTTGGGCTCCGGGGATAATGAATCGGAGTCGCTATCAGTGTCTTGTTGTCGGGCTCGAGATCGTCGACCAGCTGTCCTTACAGGTCGTTCCGGATCTTGGCGTACAACTTGTTTGGACTTTGCCACTTCCAAGGCCAAATCCTGAAGGAGATGTTCGTTCTCAGCGATCATGTTCTCCAACCTCTATTCGTTTTGCTTTGCTTGTTCCATGATCGCTTGCATCGCCTCATGCTTTGAAGTCGAGGGTGAAGCGAAGTTCAAAGCACGTCTTGCGGGGATAGTCTCCGGCCCAAGCATGTTTGTTGGAGTGAGGTCGTCTCTTTGCATGGTTTCATCAGTGACTATCGGAGGGTCTTCTGTTATGCCCACCATGGATGTGTTTGAGTATTCCCACAGACGGCGCCAATTGTGGAGAAGTGGTTTGGAAATACGCTTCTGATCTTGGGGGACGCTCGTGATCCTCTTCTAGTCACCTGAAAAGGAATAAACAATCCGGTCGGGGGTGCCGGAATTAGCACTCCGACGGACAAGTCAGTCTCTTCTCTCTCTGGGTTACTTGTATTTTAAGTTAAATGTAATAGTTCTCACATACCTGCCTCTGACTGATGATCTTGTATTTACATTACTCTCCTTTTTGGGCCTCGGGAATGAGCCCACTGTCAATTCGCCGTGTAATTGTCTATTCGGCTTGGTTCACAGCAAACCGTTTCTCATTCGGCCCCATACTCAATCGGCTATACGGCCAAATAGGGTAGGATTTAAACTGCGGGACGAGTTCGAATGAATTATATGCTTCGACCCAGGTCCGAATATTCGGCCTCTTCATGAGTCCCAGTACTTGGCCCCCACACCTCTCTTAACTTTTTGCATTCACAAAGCAATGAGAACTGTTAAAGGCTCAAAATCAAAGGGATTATTCCCTGTTAAACAAAAATGATGACTGCCGTAAAAACATACATCTGAAACATCAATATCAAAATTCTAACTCTTCAGGATACCTTGAAACTCCATATATTAGATTCTTATGTTTTTATGGCAATATGAGAGGGAATGTAAAGTTAAAAAGCAGTAAACACCAGATCTGATAACAGCTTAGGATTAAGTAATTTCATGCCTACATTCCTGGTGAAATATAACTAGCAATTATAGTTGATGCAAAGGCATACAGAGGCATGAGATTTCAGTACAAATAATGGTAGTTGCCACTCATTAATAAACAAATCATTAGCTTGATCCTCTTTGAACTGGGCAGAGAGAAGTCTACATCTCACAAAAGAGTAGGTTCATAACAAAAGAGTATACAAGAAAAGAGGTTATAATTTGCCCAAAGTCTCTACTTAAAACTATAATGGCAATTGTGATCATGTTTAATTGTGAGTTAATTCAATACCCACCAATTTCATTTTGAGGTTCGTATTTCCAGTGGTTATCAATAATGCAGTTGATTCAATTCCAAAAGCAAATCAGATTATGTGGATCAAAATATATTAAAAATCTAAAGAGGTTTTTCATTTTTTTTTTGGAAGGTTTGACAAAGAGAAAAGGGCTTGATGCAACTAAGCTATATTCTAAATATCCAAAATTAAGAACTTTAGAATATTTGAAAAAAGAAAAGAAAAAGAAGAATGATATCATGAGAGAAGAAATTATGCCTTCATTTTTTATTGGCTTCATTCCTTTATTGGTCTTTAACAAATACTAGATTTGTAAACAAACAACAGATTTAAGAGTCCAAATGCATCTTCAATAAATCCAGACACAGAACAGTAAAATGATAACTCTATAGTATAAAACGAATAACACTCTAGTACTCGAAGTTTCTTTCAACTAGCTAAAAGAATTAGCATCCACACTTTATAATTGCCTAAGCAACTGTTTGACTTTGGCTTTCATGCCAACAAGTGTTGGACGCACCAAATGTAGATAGAAGTGGCCTACATATTTTAGTACAAAAGCAAAGGACAAAACACAAATCATTCAGCCTTGAATGAAAGTCACTAAAGTTTGCACTCAGTTGAGTACAAAATGGTAGCAAAGTCTAAACTTCTTTGGCAAACATAACAAGCTTAGCTTCACTGAAATGCATACCTTTGCCATTTCAAGTAATATGTGTATGTTGTTAGGAAAACGTTGTAGAAGTTCTATGAAGAGTCCCAAACAACTTGCAAATCAAAAAAATGCTGTAAAGAAACCCCCAAAAAATCAATTTTCATGTATAATCTACTCAAACTGAAGGTGC
This sequence comes from Camellia sinensis, assembly GCF_004153795.1. Taxonomy (NCBI): domain Eukaryota; kingdom Viridiplantae; phylum Streptophyta; class Magnoliopsida; order Ericales; family Theaceae; genus Camellia; species Camellia sinensis. The sequence continues at coordinate 215,429 of NW_021027469.1, forward strand.
AACCAAACATTCAGAATCAAGAACCAATGCCAGGAAAATTACAACCATGCATCATAACCCTGAAACTATTCATTAAGCTATGACAAGTAATGGTTCGTTAAAGAGAATGATAGAGGACTAAACATAGATAGCATTTAGTTTTCCTAAATCAAATGAATAGCACTAGATCAAATGAGTTCACTAATAGCTATTCATTTCATTGTCATTTTCCTAATTCAACCAAGCCACGAGAAAAAAAAAGAGGGGGCATTTAGTTTCTTCCCCTTCATTTTCTTTTCCTTTTCATTTCCGTTCACAAATCCAAGGACCCAAATCAAATAAATAGCATAAAGAAACCACAACAAAATTCAGCATGAATCCAATACTAAAAGAGTTATATTTCAACTACTTCTAAAAGCTACATTTTCCCCTCCATTGATGGACCACTGGACTTTTGTTTTTAAAGTGATAGGACACAAGGTTACCACATTATTTGGATCAAAATTCCGTATAGAATTTTTGTTTGTATAGCACTACTCATGTGAACACCATAGAACTGAATAGATTTTTTTTTTTTTTTAATTGGGTTCTTAGAATACCACTTATGATACATAAGTAGAATTTGTGTGTTCCTACTTGGTGCCCTTGAAGATGTTTACTGTTAGTCTAATTCTAATTACAACAGTAAAAATAAGAGCAAAACTAGAGAATATGATCTTTATATTTTAAAGGGCAAAGTTGTGTGGTTATTTTATGACCATCCATGTTATTGTACCAAAATTCAAAGCAATGCTCCACTTCTCAAAATGAGTGGGAGGAGTTCACAATTATTATAGCCCTTAGAGCTTTCAGATGAGTTATACCTCTGTTGGGATATTCCAATAATTATCCAATACAAGAATTGGCTCGACAAGTAGCAAAAATATATTCCACAAGCAATGGTTGGCTTATGGGATTTAAATTTAATTAAACATATTACACATGCTTTGTTTTCTAAATCACTTAATTTTCACATGTGTTTTGGCCATTTGCTCCTATTCACATGTATCTCATTGTTTAAAAAAAAAAAAAAAAAAATCATTGGGGCATTTCATCATACACTTGCAATGCAAAATGTTCATTATGTATGAACATCACAGAGGTTGCTAATGTGTTTCAACAAGTCCATTATTCAACATTCACAAAACATTTTAGCAAGTCTATTATTCATATCATATAGCTTTTCACAATGGGAATCAAATGCAAGTTAAGTGGAGAGAATTTTAAAAAAAAGATTACAAAAAAAAAAACTTACTTTTTCTTGGTTGTTAATGGAGGAGATTTGGGGATCTAGGGCTACTAATGTGTTTGGGTAAACAAAGCTACTTAGTCGATGTAGAGAAGGGACGTTAGAAGGTCGACGCCGGAAGCCCTCCACCGCCGTTGACAAGTTCATTGATTGAGAGAGGGAGGCCAGATCTGATGCTGCAAGAATGTAGGTTATAGAGAGAGAGAGAGAGAGAGAGAGAGAGAGAGAGAGAGAGAGAGAGAGGTTGAATGAAAAGAAGATGAGGGAGAAGAATCTGAAGAGAGTGATAGTTCAAAAAAAAAAATATTAAGAGAGGGAGAGGGAGAGGGAGAGGGAGAGGGAAAGGGACGCTGAGGAGACAGAGAGAGAGAGGCGCTGGTTTTGTTTAGGGTTTGGAGAGAAAAGCGAGATCGTGAGGTATTAATTATATAGATGGTTATTGGCGACTAAAATTTTTTAGTCACTGAAAGTATTTCATAAATCCCTTCAAAATATTTGAAATGTCTCCCTCCAAAAATTTTAGTTCTTTGGCAACTAAAATTCTTTTTTGTCACTGAAAATAAACTTTTTTGGTCGCCAAAGATAAAAAATAATTTTTTATTTTTCATTCGGCGATTAAATGATTTTACTAGCCAAAACGCAATATACGATGACTAAAATTATTTTTTGTCGTTGAAAATAAACTTTTGGCGACCAAAGTTTTGGTCGCCAAAGGTAAAAAATGATTTTTTATTTTCCATTCGGCGACTAAATGGTTTAGTAGTCAAAACTCAATATACGGCGACTAAAATTCTTTTTTGTCACTGAAAATAAAATTTTGGCTACCAAACAAAGGTAAAAAGTAATTTTTTTATTTTCTATTCGGCGACTAAATGGTTTTAGTAGCAAAAACTCAGTATACGGTGATTAAAATTATTTTTTGTCGCAAATTCTGGCATTTTTAGCCACTAAATTTTTAAAGCAGAGAAATTTGAATGAAATTAACCATGCCAGAGAAAATGGGGGAATAAACAGAAACAAATGGAAAATAAACATGCCAGAGAAAATTCAAAAAAGAAACATATATCAAGCAAATACTAGAGAAATTCAAATGCCAGAGAAATTTACAGATAAAATCACACAAACATCTGCAAGAATAAGTTCAAAACTCAAAAAAAATAGCATTTTTCAAATTCATGTAGCTTTTTATTACGAAATTGAAACCTTAATTAATGGAAGGCTAATATAATATGCAATTAATTGTGTTTTAAGAGAAAAACTCGTTGGATTGTAGAAAACTTACCAGAGTGAGGATGAAACCCTAATTACGAACTGATATGCCCTAAGATGAAGATGAACTGAGATGACCATGAATAGTGAAAACGGGTCAGAGAAATTTGTGAGGAAGGAATGAAAAAGATTTTCGCAGAAGATAATGAAACCCAAATATCGAAGATGATTGTGAAACTCTAATTCTCCTGTTCTTTTGCTCGTGAAAATGGTAGGACGTTTGGAATGGAACTCAGTCGTCAGAATCCAATTGATTGTTCTCAGTTGATTTGCAAAGGGTATTTTGGTCCAAGAAAGAATTAAAAATGCGCGCATTCTAGTTGAGGGACCTGATGCATCATCCCTTTTTTTGGTATCCTTTATCCTCTAAATTACTATTATTAGGGACCTTAAAAAAAATTTTCCTAAAAAATATTACATTTAAATTATAATTATTTTATTTTATTTTTTTATAAAAGTTAAAAAGACTTTTTCCAAATGAAACTTTTAGTTAAAAAGGCTTATCCCAAATGAAACTTTTTAAAATTAAAATAGTCAACAAGTTAAAAAGCCAACCTACATCCCAAACAAAGCCTTATGCATAAGGTGGTGAAATCACAAAAAATCCAAAATAAAAAATAAAAAATAAAAAAACAAAAACAAAGGAAAAAGAAACTATGATGGTTTCAATTTTCTGGATTTAATTTTTTAAAAGTTGAGTTTTTTATTTTTTATTTTTTGTGTTTTTTTTTTTTTTTTTTTTTTTTTTTTGTAAATTTTTTTAAAATTTTAAACAATGTTTTACTTTTTTTATATATAAGAATATGAAAAATGTACTGAATTCTCTTATTTTTTATTTTAGTTTTTTTTTTTATATTTAGTGAACTTTCTAAAGATTTTTTTTCACAAATATTATACTTTTTAAGTGTATTTTTGTTAGGTGCATCTAAAAATTAAAAAAAATTATTTAGAATATTAAAAAAATTCAATAAAAATAAAAAAATATAATTTTTTGAAAGTAAATTTTGAAAATCCAAACCAAACAAGCAAAGGAAGTGATTTTTAAAAATTGTGTTCTTTCTAAAATTTTAAAAATAAATTAATTAAACACAACTAAAGGATGAACGAAAGGAAGTGATTTTTTTTTTAATAGTTAAAATATGAGTTGAAAAAATAATATATTTAAATTTTGAAAAAAATTACAAAAAAGTGTAAAAAGTAGTGTACAAGAAAAAAAAAATTGATTTTTTTATATGAGTTAATTTTTTTTGACTAAAATATCATCTTCCCAAACGGAGCCTAAATAAGATGAATTTTTCTTATACAAGTAGGCACCTATAGACAAATCTTGAGCTAGATTTGCACCGTATAATAAGAGGATATATGTCATCCGAAACTCGACCTGGTGTGACATTTGGCCTAATCTAGTCATCTCAAATCCGATCTTAAAAAAATTTCAAATTCCAAGCCCAAATATTAAATGAGTACAAAATCTTAGCCTGGCCTAACTCTATCGGCAAAATAATTTTCTTAAACCTTAAAAATATTATGTTGGACTAGGCAGGCCATCAAGCTAATGACCACCCCCTGACCCATCAAATTAACTCTTAGCGTAATTTTTATTTGGTAAATTACACTCCAATTTTGCTACAATAATACTTATTTATATTTCCAAACAAACATGGATACAGAGAGTGAATGTGTAGACCTCTCAAACTCATTCATTCTCTTTATGAATGCGTATTTATTTTTCTGTTTTTACTTTTTTTTTTTTTTTTCCTGGTCTCCTATCCAATGCCATGGACGAATGGCTGAGAAATTCTCAAAGCGGCTTCACCAATATCCCAATGCTTTGGCTTTTTGATTGGCTATTCCTAGAGAAGACATCTATAGCTTTCACCAGCAGAGATGAAAATGATTGGACATCAAATTTATATGTGGGATCTCAATATATTGCTAAACTCTAATTTTTGTTATGCTTGGAGTTTTTGTTCATATCTCACTACAACAAAATTAACTATTTACAGCACTATGTTTACGGCATAAGTTAAATGCATGTCATACTTAGTACATTCTACGACATTTTTTTTTACAGACCGTTAATGTTTTGTCAATAACAGCATATATACCATGTAAGTCATTAATTCATATATTTATGACATGCAAAAGTATGCCGTAAAAAATGTATGCTTTTACGACTTACAAAAATATGTCGTAAAATATTTGCACTTAAGACGACATAGATTTCATGTTGTAAAATATTATAACTTTACACGACATGCTAATGAATGTCGTGAAAACTTCTACAAAAAAAATAATAAAAAAATAAATAAAAAAAAATTCAATCCGATTTTTTTCTGACATGAAAAAGTATGTCGTAAAAAATTATATATTTTCACGACATACAAAAATGTCATAAAATATTTGCACTTAAGACAGTATATATTTCATGTTGTAAAATATTAAATTTTGTATTTTTTTTTTGAATTTAGTGATTTTTTTAGAAAATTCAAAAATATTTTCCTTCTAAGTATCTATACTATATATTAAGCAAAATGGAGTTTTTAACCCCAAGCCTTGTGGGAGCTCCAATCTCCCAATCTAAAATTCTTGATTTAAAAAAAAAAAATCTTAACATTTATTAACATCTCCCAACTCCCAAGTCTTACCCTCATAATAACACTTTAATGCATTAAGAACAAGCATAAAAAAAATTCTTTGAAATCCAACACACATGAATTCCTTGAAAAGTCTCAACACATATGATTATTATTCCTCATAATAACACTTTAATACATTAAGAACAAACATCAAAAAAATTTCTTGAAAAGTCCAACCCATATGATTGTTATCAAAATATTAAACTTTAATACAATATAATAAAAAAAAACACATTTAATTCTTTGAAAAGTCCAACACATATGATTACTATCAAAATATTAAACTTTAATATAATATAAAAAAGGAAAAAAATAAGACTTATTTTTTAAAAAAAAAATTTTAAAAATCACAATTCACATATATAGATAATTGTAAACATAATAAAATAGGAGGACATTCATGTCTACACGTTTTTTTTATAAGATTTCCTCCATTATAATAAGATAACACTTTATTTCTCTCATCTTATAATCTGTATATATACATACATATTATATTATATTTTATATATTATATATTATCTATACTATATATTAAGCAAAAGGGAGTTTTTAACCACAAGCCTTGTGGGAGCTCCAATCTCCCAATCTAAATTTCTTGATTTAAAAAAAAAAAAACCTTAGCATTTATTAACTTCTCCCAACCCCCAAGTCTTACCGTCATAATGACACTTTAATGTATTAAGAACAAACATAAAAAAAATTCTTTGAAATCCAACACATGAATTCCTTGAAAAGTCAAAACACATATGATTATTATCTCTCATAATAACAGTTTAATGCATTAAGAACAAGTATAAAAAAAATTCTTGAAAAGTTTAACACATATGATTATTATCAAAATATTAAACTTTAATATAATATAAAAAAGGAAAAAAAGAAGACATTTAAAAAAAAAAAAACATTTAAAAATCGCAATTCAAAAAAAAATCCTAGCATTTATTAACTTCTCCTAACTCCCAAGTCTTACCCTCATAATAATACTTTAATGCATTCAGAACAAGTATAAAAAAAATTCTTTGAAATCCAACACATGAATTTTTTAAAAAGTCTCAACACATATGATTATTATCCCTCATAATAACACTTTAATGCATTAAGAGCAAACATAAAAAAAAATTCTTGAAAAGTCCAACACATATGATTATTATCAAAATATTAACTTTAATATAATATAATTAAAAAAAGATATTTAATTCCTTGAAAAGTCTAACACATATGATTATTATCAAAATATTAAACTTTAATATAATATAAAAAAGAAAAAAAAGAAGACATTTAAAAAAAGGAGAAGACATTTAGAAATCGCAATTAAGACATTTTTTTTTTAAAAAAAAATAAGATATTTAAAAATCGCAATTCACATATATAAATAATTATAAACATAATCCGTGCATAGCATGGGTGATATGCTAGTATGTAAATTATTTGAATTTAAAATGTAAAAAAAAAATTATTTAAAAACTTACGCAACACTTCCTCTCATTCTAGAGAAATTATAGTTTAATTATAAATAATAATAAAAAATTCTAGATATTCTTAAATATTTATAAATTTCTAGTAGATATGAGAAATTTTTAGTTTTTTTTTTTTCCAATAAACTAGATATTCTATTTATAATCTAGATTTTTTTAATACAAAAATAATTTATAAACTTATACTTAAATCTTTTTGTCTAAAATTTTCTACTCTAATTTTTTTTTTAAAGTTATTAATATTGTTAAAATTACACACTCTTTGCATCCCATATTTTTTATTTATTAATATTATCATTTGTTTTTTTTGAACAGATTTATTAGCAATCTGTTTTAAAATAACATTTTTTTTTTAATCAGACTTTTAACAATTTATTAGCTCACACATTTTTTCCATTCTTGTATATATGTCTGTCTCTCACTGTCTCTCTCTTCTCATTCTCTCTCTTTTCCCTCCATTGACATCACTATTTAACCTCTTTACACTTTCAATCTCATTACACCACTAAAAAAAATGTAATTTTCATTACATCCCCAATATATTACCAAAATTAACCCTAAATTAATTATTCCATCTCTTTACACCACTAATTTTGGTAACACGGTGCTAAACGATTTACACTATTCCGGTATTATGCTGTCGGAAAAAATAGATCTCTCCAGCATTTTGTTGCTATACATTTACAGAGCCATTTCTTCCAAACAATGATTTTTTAATTTGTGGTGGGTTTGTTCGGTAATACAACGCTGATTAATTTGAATTACTCCAGTGTCATGTTATCAGACAATATTTTTTTTCCCAGCATTATGTTGCCGTCCAATTAGATGATAATAAGAAAATAATTTGGGCCACTTGTGAAGTGCCTGTTCAATAATACATTGTTATACAAATGGGATTACTCTAGTTTCATGTTACCAAACCACAATAGAGTTGTGTAGGTCCCCGTCGCTGTACATTGAAAGATTTACTTTTTTCTTGAAGCATCCATAAAAGAATTCATAAATCAAACACGCATCTATAGAATCGTATATAAAAAGTATCCATGAAATTATTCATAAAAACATCAAGTGTATGAATATCCATAAAGTATCCATAAAATCTGTTATTGTTTGCATCCATCAATCAAACATGTTATCACAATTCATCTTAGTAATTTGTAGGTAATTTTTCCTCCCTTAATTGAAATAGACATCCACATTTTTTAGAACCTGTCAACCTCAATCGTTCCCCCTTGATCTTCCTGTTGTCTCTATAGTAACTACTTCTTTTAAAAGCAAGTGTAAGTCTTGTTTTTCTGCCACTGCCTCTCACATCTGATGTCTTTATAATAATGACAAATCCAGTCTTCTTCCCAATGTCAGAAGCCCATTTAATTAATTCTTTATGACTACTAAAAATCTAAAGATAATAAATAAATTTATACGTCAAATTATTAACAAAACTTAGTACAAATTTAAAATAAAAATAAAAAATGTATTCATAAAAAAAAAAAAAAACTTAACAAACTCCGTTTGTAATAAATTCATGATTAGTCTACTAATATTGCAGTACTTGCTTTGTTACAATGAGTATAAGTATAATCCTTCCAGGCAAAAAAATAAAAATAAAAATAAAAAATAAAACTGAATATACATGGTAATGAGAAGTTGAAGAAATTAAAAAAATTCGGTTTGGGATTACCGGAAATGTATCTTTTATTCGGTAGTTGGTTACCAGACTTATCATTTTTGTTCGGCAATGTGATGCCGAACTATTTTATTTTGTTCGATTTCAAACCACCAAACGAAAGTCGAATACTAGTCTAGCAAAATGAAACAAAATCCTATCAAATAAATAAAAAAAACTCACAATTTCACTTTTTTGATGGTTCTTTACCACCGTTTCTTCATCCATTGCTTTCTTTAACGATGAAAATACTATGATGCTCACTTTTTGAAAAGAGATGTGTAAGAGAAAAGAAAAGAAAAATTAAGAAAGGGAAAAGAGGAGTAGGGATTGAAGACCAAGGGGTGTAAGGAGATAACAAAATATATTTAATTTTAGTGTTTTGTCCTTAAAGATAATTTCACACATGGACAAAATTGGAAGGAAAAAAAAAAAAAACTCATATAAAAGGTGTAAAAAGATAAAATAGTGGTGTAAGTAGAATCACAGAAATTCTATTTCCACCAACCTAATAAACTCAAGGCAAAACTCCATGTTTCATAAATGGTACACACACTTCATCCTAAAATGCACACACTTTAATTGACCTTAATTGACATTTATAGTTCCACCCACTTTTGTGAAGACTTTGACTTCGTTGAAACAGACGGAAAAAAAAAAGTTTTGAACTTTCTTCACCTCCATTGAAGAACTTGAAGAGGTCCATTGAATCTCCACTCAAAACTGCTGAATCCTTTGTTTAAGGTACGAAATCTTTCCATTTTCGTATTACATTTATCATTTTGTTATTGCATTTACCATTTTCGGATATATGTACACTCCATTGGCATATAAAACATCGATTTTTACATGGCTGGATGGGTTGGAGCTTTTGGGATTGGGTTTTCAAATTTTTTTATTTAATTCGGAACTTAATAACCAAATAATGTGTACAGTTTCGACTTACTAAAACTGAACAAAATACAAAATTTCGAAGTTTTTCTGCTAAATTTGGTACATTTTTTTGGTCTAATAGTTCTGAATTAATTCTTTAATTTTGGCAATTGGTTTCTGAAATATTTTTGTTTATTCGGCACTGAACTTCCGAATGTTTTTTTTTTTTTTTTACACACCAAGTTACATAAGTTACATAGGCTACCAAGATTGGTTTTAGTGTAGGTTTTTCCAACAATTTTATTTTATGGGTATGTTTATGTATTTGTTTATTTTTTGCGAAATTCAATGCATAACAATAGAAACAAAAATCTGTGCAGTATTGGTATTTTCACATTATATTGTTAGCTTAAGTAGTTAAACATAGGTCTTCAAAAATACTGTTAGCTAAATAGCTGAACAAAACAATTGCATTACATTAGGGATTTGTCCTTTCAAAACATTGAAATTGGGGCCAATATAATTGGTGAATGGTTTGTATAGAATACAAATAGTTTTGCTATATCCATGTTTGCGTTGTAATTTTTCAACAAATCTTAGTCTCACTCTTTCATCAGTAGTAGGGTTATGTCCTTAACTTATTTTGTTAATTTCACATCATCCAAATTGTCAATTTAATGGTCTATAACTGCATATTAGATTTCATTAAGGTGGCATAGTTAGGCTACTTATTACCCGCATTGATGTGATCCTTTTCTGGGAGTGTTTATACTGTTTCATTATATTGGGTTGACGAGAACAATTTTCCTTATGCAGATGGATACTGGTTCTAGTCAACGTCAGTCAGTAACAACTTCAAACAGAAGACTACGTGAATTAGAGAGACGTGAACGTGGAAGTGGTCGTGGACATGGACGTGGACGTGGACGTGCTCAAGTGCATGATAATGACACGCACATTGCCATGGATGATGATCCTATACATGATGCACCAGTTATGGATGATATTTCTATGGACGATGACCCTATTGCTGATGATGCTGACATTGTTGATGAATAGATATCCTTACTCAGCCATTTTCGAGAGGGCCAACTGATCCATCAATCCTTAAAAGTTTTAAAAGTCTTGTTGGCGCAACTATTTGGAATGGTGCTGATGAAAGGGGGCCCTTGAAGTGTCATAATCACTCGTCTAAGATTCATTCGTGGCCGTGATGGGAACAAGGAAACAACGCTACATTTGTAAACATTATGGAGATGTCAGGACTTGCACAATTAACTCGTTGCACGTACCGCGTAGTCAACAAAATTGTAGTGCCTAGTTTTGTTGAGAGATGGCAACCGGAAACAAACACCTTCCATTTGACTGTTGGAGAGATGACTATCACATTGGACGATGTCGCCACTATCTTAGGGCTTCCCATTGTAGGCAAATCTATTAGTGTGCGTAAGTTGTCAGAATGGCAGGTCATTGCATTAGTAGTTAATACCTTGGAAATTGATGAGCAAGAGGTCAGACATGAGATGTCTAGTGCTGGAGGCAATTCAGTGAGGCTTGAGTAGTTGAGGGCACACTTTCATAATGTCACATGCAATGATTCAATGGAAAGAATTGCATGTGCAGGTAGAGCATACTTGCTATTTTTGTTAGGTTGTACACTTTTCAGTGACAAGACTGGTACTAGGGTCCCCGTTGTTTACTTGAGTTTGTTGTCCAATTTGACGACTATATCTTCATATGCGTGGGGTGTTGCTGCATTGGCATACTTATATAGACAAATGGGGTATGCTAGTAGGTCCGGCGTGAAACAAATAGCCGGTTACATGACACTTCTTGAGGGATGGATTTATGAGTAATTTCGTGGATTCCGACCACACTTGAATATGAATTACACTCGAGACATGCCACATGTTTACCGTTGGACTTCTCGGTGAGAGTTTGGTGAAGAGACATAGTTGCAGGCTTTTCGAGAGGAGCTTGATAGGTTGGGTGTACATGACGTAAGTTAGAAAGTCCTTCAAAATTTGAAACTCTATATCATACAAAATTTACAGTTCCCAGCTCTTCTACTACACATCGTTTTGGAGCACATTACACTCGTTGGTCACGTAGTTGATAGTAGTTTATAATGTTAGCACAAGTAGTTTCTGATGGTGTTAGTGGATGTATAAGAAGACAAATACTATTATCATCTTTTGATTATGTACTTCTTGGATTATGTATAAGGAGACATGTATTTTGTGATGATGTGGATGGATTGAACTACTAGTTAATATTACTAGTTCTTCTTACACACTTGTTGTTTAATATGAAAAATCTTTAACAGTAGTTGCACTTGGTTAATATTATTTTCATTACGTTTTGTGTTCAGACAATGCAAAAATAATATGACATCTATTCCATAAATAAGAGAACTATAACTCATATGATATTGTATTAAAAAAAAAGAACCATTACATTAACCTATGTGAACTAATAAGAGGAATACCTGTTACAATGATAATGTTCAGATCAGAAATAGGAAGCCTTAGAAGCACGATAATCTGAAATTGAATTTATATTTGAGTTCAGTATGATTTTTAGATCATAACAGGATTGTAGACACCCCATTTTTGACCGTACTCAAGACTTGGACGTCACCGTTTGAACACTAGGTGATCATCCATGTTCGTCTTCGTCTTGAGTTCTCGGAGGTTTCGGTCGCGTGCCTTGCTTCAAGACCTCTCGACTTGTTTGTTTTGTGCTTGGTTGTGCACCAAACAATTGTGTTTTTGCTTCTGAGGGTAGGGAATGGCTTGTTGGACATCCCCACACCTCACCGAGCTTGGCTTGAGGCCACCGGCCCTGTTTTCTTGCTATCGACCAAAGACTTTGGTCGGTCGGCAATGTTTTTGGTCGGCCGGCCATTTTTTTTTGGTCAATCAGCCATATTTTCCAGCCGACCCTTGTTCATCTGCTTTATGCAGATAGTTAGTGCCAGCTGGCACAGCTGGCACGCACAATTCACCCCCTCCATACACGTGTATATGAAGGGATTTGCCTCTTGGGTTAGCTTCTCTTAGAAGCTTTAGAATTGAACCTCTATAAGAGGAGAGCCCCTCCTTCCTCCTCTAAGGTTCAGAGGATTAGGGTTAGAATTTTTATATCTATCTATCTCTATATCTCCCTCTCTTTTGATTTGTGTGTGTATCTTGTGCTCAAAAGGTGTTTTTGTTCTTAGTTTTGCACTAAGACACCTAGTGTTACACTATACTTTGGAACTGAAGTCCCTTGAGGCTGATTTTGGGGTTCTTGGTTTGATTTGAACTCAGAAATTTGCGGCGGTGGTGTTCTTGAAGAGGTTCTTCAAGGGTAAGAAACTTACCTCTTTATTCCCCATTTTTGCACAAGCTTTTGACCTATCTTGCTTATTGTTTTAGGCTTAGCTATAAACTAATAAAAGTTCTGATTTTTTGTGTTCTACAACTTTGTTTAAGGTCATTTTGAGGTTTGGGGTTGTCTTCCCCCCTCTAAGGCCTTGTTAGGCCTTGTTTTGGGCCATCCATTTTGGCCACTGTTTTGGTCTTTGCATGACCTCTCTACCACTGAAATCCAGAGGATTTTCAGTGGTGGAGAGGTGGTTTTGAGGTCCCAAATGGGAGAGGGTCATCCACTCTCCATGTTGTCTTTGATGCGTGCATAAATGGCTTGTGTTGTAGCATGTTGGCCTAGCTTGTTTTAACTCCATTTCAGTATGTATTAGGTGTTATTTTGCATTGATATAACACTGTTTTAAGTCGGTTTAGACATGCCATGTATGCTCTATACACTTGTCTTGTAATCCCATGTTTTGGCCTAACATGCATCATGTTGTAACATGATGCTCTCTAGCATGATTTTGGCTTAGCTTCAAGAAGTTTTTATCCATGTTTTGGTATGCTTGAGGTTTGATTTCGGTTGTCTTGGTCATCCATAACTTGCTTTGTATAGCAACCATGCAATCTAGCTTGTAGGCTTTGAGTTTTGAACCCCCCAGCATGCATTACTTGGCTCATTACAGTGATTTGGAGTCACTTACCATGTCATTTCAGTCCATAGGGCATGCTCGCTCACTTACATTTGATGCTCCTTTGATGCCTTAAAGAGTTGCTATTTTATGCTCCATGTTTGGACCATCGTGTATGCCAACATGTGTAGGCCATTTAGATGCTATCTAAGTGGGTTTTGGGGCTTATTTTGGCATGATATGATTTTGTTTTGCATTGAATAATCCATGCCATGTTTGGTTGTGATAGGTGTAGAGCAATGCTCCCTTTTGTAGCTTTGAATACCCTTTGTTTTCGGCCCGTTTCTTAGCATGTTTTGGCCTGGTTCCATGCATGCTCTAACCTTGTTTTGGTCTGCCTTGGGACTGTTTTAAGTCCTCTTGGCCCGTTGGGGCTTGGTTGACATGGTCATGGCTTGAACCCCTCGGCTAGCCTCAAGTTTTTGGGACTCCCTTGCATGCTTTACTTGGGTAGTTTGATTGGTTTGGCACCACTCATAATATGATTTCAGAGCTTAGCATGATTGTCATTTGTCGATATTAGTCTCTTTTAAATGTGTTTAAGAGTTGCCTCTTTTATGCCTTAGATGATAGGCCTTTGTGCATGCATGTTTGCATATCTATTCCATGCTTTTGTTGCATCATATTGACCACTGATTTTGGCATGCTTGAGAGCTACCCATGTTAGTGTTAGTCCATCTCACCATGTTGTTGCATGCTTGTTTCATTGTTGCATGTTGTTGCATGCTATACATGTCCACATGTTTAGGTTGTATGCCTATTGCATATTGCATGTTAACATGCTCATGTTGGATTAGATTTGTTGCGCACTTGAGTTATTTGCCTGCTTGCTTGCTTGCCTTGGTTGCATTGCATTGTGTATGCATCCCTTGCCTTTTGATCAATCATGATAGAGGTTGGGGCCCTTTATGTGTTTTGTGCATTTCATTTGATATTGAGTTGCACACTTGGCACATTGGGCCATCATGCATTGAAATGCGTGATTGGTGGCCCGAGGGTCGAGAACCATACTCCTTTGAGTCTCAAACATGATGAGGAGGGTGGTGATGCAAACATTGCTTTGAAATGTACTGCCATGTCTTGTCTGTCCTCTGTTGCAGCAAACCAGTATTCTGCAGGAAGAAATGGCTGGTCGGCAACTTTCAGAGCCAGCCGACTATCAATACCTAGCCGGTGATCTAATTTTTGGTCGATGACCATAATTCCATGGCTGGTGGTGCTCCCTCTTGGTCGGTGGCCTCCCACAACTCTCAGGGAGTATTTCAGAAGCAATTTGGAAACTTGTGCAGTCTTCAGAAGAGGAAAACAGTGCAAATAGAGGCAGCATGAGCACAGCGATGGATTCCCGGGTGGAGCCGAGCATGCGCCCATTTATCCCTCTTCCTGAGGCTGCTTTACCACTTTATTAGCTTAGTTAATTTGCTTAACTAGTTAAGTGGTCTGTAATAATTAATTAGCTAGAGTAGTTAATTATTTATTTGGTTCGTACTATTCTTTCGGTCCCTCGAGAGGGCACAATTGTGTAATAAGCGTGCGTGTGTGTGATGCATGTCTTCCAACCTCCACTTCTTTCTCCCTTTTACTTAACCGCTTACGATGGTTAGTTCTAGGGCACGTTTCAATTAGCATCCTTATCCTATGCATGTTTGCATCATTCATCAGTATTGCATGCACCGGGTTCGACGCATCATACTAACTGCATTGTATTTAAATTCCAAGTTGAATACATACGTTGAATTGTCACATCTCATATGCCATTTTAGATTAGCCGAGCCTATTCTAGTTGCATTTTGCCTGCAATGCATTAGCCATCTTAACATGGATTTGGATCATACATTTGACTACTAACATATTCCTTGTTTTGGCTCGGAGTACACTGTGAGTATTTATGCTTTAGCATCTTGCATGTATGTGAGTGTTAACATGACAGCATGCTTACCATGAGGCTATTTGCTTCTGTGATATAACTGCCTGAATGCCTGTGGGTGAAGGTTGGATTACTCGAATTGGACCAATTCATTGAAATCCGTGTTTTAGCCTACTTGCGAGTAGCAAACCACAAACCATTTTCCAAACAAACGGATATGCGATGCTTTGTTCCAAATTAGGCGATCTAGTCTATACTTGTGTGCTGTGCGTATCACATAGTAATTCTACGCTAATAACCGGAATAAGAACACATATGTTTTCAAAACTCGATATCATGGTTAGTAGAGGCCGATCTTTGATCGGGCGAGCGGGGGTGCTCATAGCTGACTTTCCCCAATCGTACCCAAGTTCCCGAGCCGAGGCAACTTTGGTGATGGCGGACACGTGGCCTTAGGCAACGAGTCAGGGTTTCCTAAATTCCCCCAAAATAAATATTTAGGTGGCGACTTTGTATCTGGCAAAGCAGTCCATGTTTGACACTTCTTTCTTAAAAATCTTTTTTCCAAAACGATTTGCCGGATTTGGACTCTTTGGTGATTTATTAGTCTTGCATTGTACATTGCGAGATCAGATTAAGAACCGTGACATTTGAGTCCGAACTGTAGTGTGCCCAAATGAACAAAACGGGATTCCCTTCCGGGACGTTCGGGGACGTCTACAGTTTCTGGCGACTCTGCTGGGGATTTAGAGAACTTGACTTGAACTCATGATATCTTGTTTTGACTACACTTATGTATTTCTTTGCATTACATGTGCATTGGTGCGCCTAGGACACCGTGTTTGCCATCTGCTATTCCTGAACGGTTTGCCAGAGGCTCGCTTTGAGAAGCATGCCATAAGGCTGACCGGTTACGGGCTCTGCCACGATGGGAGCACAAACCTCGATTTTTACCGGGGCACCCTTTTTGACCATTTGACCTAGTGCATATCGAAATCCATAGTGACCATTCCAAGCTAGGATAGGTTGCTTACCCGATTATAGGTTGTTTGAAACCGCTGTGTGGGTAGTGAAACCCTAGCTCCTGACAAAACAGGACAGGGAAACCCTACCCCAACATAGGGGTGTTTTGGGTTCTCATTTGCTTGCTATGTGCTTTTAGAGTGTGTCTCTATAGGGAATGCACGTATCGGTTTGCAAGTCTGAGTATTAGGCCTGAGGGCACCAATATTTGGGAATCAGTTTTACCTGAGGGTATCAGTTTACAGGCAGAATTTTGGGCAGAATTCAATAAAGAGTACAATCATTCAGCTATGCTTAAATCTGTTCTGGTGAAATTGGGCTGAGATGCTGCCTATTTTCTCTTTTGCTAGGTAGTCCTAGAACTATAGCTTTAGAAGGCTCCAATATCCCCCGAGTACACCAGACTTGTATTTATAGACTTTGTCAGGTCAGAGATTCAATTCAAGGGCAAATCAGTGTTCCTTCGCCAGAGGCAGGGTAAAAAGCCAGTCAGGCACAGATCACCAGTTCAGCAGTGTCCAGCTCAGCGATCATTATCCACCTCACCTGTGCGTAGTTGAGGCTGAGATGACTGCTTCCACCTTAGAGAGGGAATACAAACCTGTCTAGTAAAATCCGTAGTTTTCAGTTAATATGGAGGACATGATGCATCAGCTCCAAGAAACCATGCAGGCTATGCAACAGGATGCTGCCCGCCAGGCAGAAGTGGCTACACGTTAAGCAGAAGTAGTGGCCCAACAGGCAGAGTTAATTGCCAGGCTGCAACAGCAAACCGGAGCATCTGCTTCACACCAAGCCCCTCCCCCACGAGGAGTTCCAGCACCCGAGGAGGCACCAAATGTCCAGGGAGATACGAACATTCCGACAGGGCCGGCTCCGCCCCCAATCCTACCCCAATTATCCAAAACACCCACCAACCTGCCGGATTCTCCCTTTGAGTTCGAGGTGGACCCCACAACATTGAAAGTGAGCAAGCTTGAAAAGCTGTTCAAGAAATCTCAGGGCGTCAAGTCCATCCCGGACATTGAGGATGGGTATACCGATGCGGCCTTGACGCTGCCAGACGTCTTTAAAATGCCACATATTGACCGCTTTGACGGGTCCGGGGATCCCATGGTGCACTTACGCTGTTTTCAGACATATTAAGGCCGATGGGCCTCACTAGAATATAGAAGCTTTCTTTATTCGGCCGGACCCTGTCGGGTGTGGCGGCCATCTGGTACGCAAAACTGGAAGACGATGTTAAGAGGAATTGGGATGAGATGGCCGAGGCTTTTGTCGCTCAGTACTCCTCTAATACACAGATCGAGATCACAACCCGTGATCTCGAGACAACTAGGCAGGAGCCTAAGGAGAGTTTTTTTGACTTCGTAACTCGGTGGTGGGCCAAGGCCTCAATGATGACCACTAGGCCCACTGACAAAGATCAGATTCGGATGATTGTGCGCAATCTCCAGCCCAAGCTTATGCAGAAAATGATTGTTCTCCCCTTCCCCACCTTTTCAGATTTACATGAGATAGGGATACAAATTGAGGATGCTGTAAAGCAGGGCCTCATTGACCAGGAGAAGGAGCAACCCAGGAGGGCGTTTTCCCGCAGTTCGAATGCGACCACCAGTGGTGATGCAGCTGCAAGATCTTCTGAAGTGGGCATGGTCACCACCACCACATCAAAAACAGCTACCCCATTCACCGGTGCGTCTGGAAGTAGCTCACAAAAAACCAAATATCCACCTCGAGTCAAGAGGGTTTTTACCCCACTTTATATGCCTTTGCCAAAGGCTCTAGAGGCCTTACTCCAAAAGGGATATCTAAAACCATTGGAACAACGACCTATACCCGATCTTATCACTCCAAAGCATGACCACACTAAATACTGTGCCTACCATCAACAAACCGATCATGACACTGACAGTTGCTTTCATCTTCGCCATGATGTACAAGATCTGTTTGACAACAACGTCATCGCCGCACCAGTCTCGCAAGGTCTATCGGCACTGGATCGATGAACGTGGGGAATAATGTGATGTGATCGGGGAGATGAACCACCTGCAGGCGACACTCAGTTTACTTCAGATGTGACGTATGGGACGCACTATTTTGAGCATTCGCGAACGCTGGTTTTTGTACGTTCTGGCTTGGGTATTGAGTCAGTTCTGTTGTTTTGTTTTGAGTCTGTCTCTTCATTTTGAGTCAGTGTTTTCATACTGAGTCAGATGGGGTCTGTCTTGTCGTATCGAGTCAGTCCTGTTATGTAGGAGTCGAGTGATTCTGGGGATGTTACCTCAGATGTCACTATTTTGTTTTGTGTTTGTCTTTTTGCTTTCTTTTGAGTCCGTTTCTGCCTTGGAGCCAGTTATGCCAATAGATCTGAATGAAACAGCAGTGATTTTCACATTCTTGTGTTTTGCTTCTGCCTTGCGCCAGTTGTGCCAGAAGTTTGAATGAAACGGCAGTGCATTTCACCTGCTCTTTTGTGCCTTTAAGTCATTGTATTGACCTAAGTTTTTTAAAACTTTTTGAACAATGTGTTGAAAACAAAGAGGAAGGAATTCCTCGCGATTTGCAAAAATTTAATCAAGTGAGAGAAAGAGAGGCATGCTAAGCCCTTAATGAATGAGATCATGTTTGTTAATATGAGTACTGAGAAGGATCCTGACTTGATCCAGATTGGTTCTACACTGTCTTCAGCACGAGCGATTAGTCGCTTTCTTAAAATTTTTCAAAAAATGTTTTGCGCGGTCCTGCGAAGACCTGTGTGGAATCGCTCTTGAGATCGTGCAGCTCAGGATCACTCTCAGCCTCGAAACTCAACCCCTTTGCTTCTAAACCTTGAACCTTAATTCAGAATGTTCAGCGGTCAACCACAATGTAAGGCCCACGTGGCCGGATCAGAAGCAGCCCATGAACTAGGGGCGAGAATATCAGACGTGATCAAAGGAAGCTTGCGAAGCTAGATCAAAAGCAGCCCTTAAACTAGGGGCAAAAATGTCAGATGCGCTCGAAGAGTCAAAGATGAGTCTTTTCTGCAAACTAAGGAAGACTGGCAAGAATGCCAAATCCCAGAAGGGGGAAAGAAGAAAGTATTGCTGAAGGACAACCAAGTTCCTATCCACAACACTAGGGGCAAATTCACCCTCCATTGGATGGACTTGTACATCATCGGTGAACATCAGCCATTCTCTTGGATTCAGATGGCTCCGAGATCTCAAACCATTTGACATGGACAAAGCTACACTTTTACCCTTGAGAGGCTCGCTGGGCCGAAAACCCGAAAGGGCGACCCAGGCAAAAGTTAGAGCAAGAAAAAGAAGAAAAAGAACAAAAAAATATGCAAAGAATGAAAAAGAAAAGAAAAGAAATGAAGAGAATTGAAAAGAAAAGAAGAACAAAGCTCACAAGGTTGAAAACCCAGAAAGGGCGGCCTTGGCAAAAGTTAGAGCGCAAAAGGAGAGGTTAAATACCAGAGTGTACCTTAACCCCGAACTACGTAAGGCTTGATTCCCATGTTTGGGATACGTAGGCAACTTCATTCTGAAGTCCAGCCATAAAACACTTCAAATTCAACTGTCCTGTCTATGAGTTTGAACGGGTCATCTTTGTCATTTCTGTATCCAAGAGTTCGATTATGACCTTCACCATGAGAACTGGTTACAGTGTGCTGTGGCGCTATCCAAACAAGGGGCAACTTTCCGTTGCCATACAGTGCTGCAGTGCTATTCAAACAAGGGGCAACTTTCCATTGCCACACAGTAGCCTTCAAACAGGGGGCAATTTTCCATTGTTTTTGGATCTGAGGTTGTGCATCTCAAGAGTAAGTTCCGTGTTGGTTGAGCAGTGGCCATTTGCAAAAACAATTTTTGAGAATTTTTACTGAGGTTGACTAATTCTCTCGAAAATTATTCCATTTTTCCAAAACTGGACCATTTTCTTGGACCCAAAAAGGAAAATTTTCAGTGCTCATAACCTAACTTGCATGATTTTAAATCAGAAAATCGAACAAGCATGTTAATCTAACTCTCATGTTGGTCAAAATTGTTTTAGCAGAACATCAAAAACAAAAAATGGTCAAAATAATGAACTAGGGGCACAATTAATTCAGGTGTTCTGTCTTTTCTCCATTGTCAACATACTTGCCAGAAAGGGCACCATATCTGCCAGAAAAGGGCACAGTAGAAACTAACAACAAAATGCCAAAAATTCTCTCATCCTCCAAGCAGCGAGGTATCAAGCTAAGTGCAAAGCACGAACTAGAATGGAGTAGGATATTCCATTCCCTCATCTGGACAGATCTAATCACGTCCAAACTCCCCAGTAGAGCATCGTCAACCAATGTCAATTACAGATCTGTTGCACATCCAGCCGCATCACAACCCCTCTGTAGGGGAAGTTCACTATTGTGAGCAGAAGAAAGAGAATCTAGAAGAATGCTAGGGGCAAGAGCCCGCAACTTCTTGTTTATCCATCAACCACCCAGGGGAGGGATAAAAAAATGAGAGATTGAAGAATAGAGAGATGTGCGCTGAGAGAAAAGTGAGGAAAAGGGCTTTTTCAGAGAAAAAAAAAAGAGCTTGAGGGCCGAGTGATGTGAGAATCACAAATGAGAAAGGGTGGGAAATAATACCCAGAGAAACAGGCTCCCTGTGCATGTCCGCGTGTCGTGTCTCTTTGTTTTATCTCGATTCTTGTTTTGAGTCGTTTCGAGTGTTACTCAATGTGTTTAGGTTATTTACCTTTTGTTTTCCGTTGTTAAGTTGTAGTGCACTATGTTCAGTTGTAGGCTCAATACCCCGGTCAAGAACTCATCTCTGAATTTCAAAAATAAAATCGTTTTGCACTCCGAGTGTCGTGCCGTTCTCCACATCTGTGAAAAATAGAATTCGTTCTTTCATAAAACTGCAGGGTCCACCCCCAATAAGTGTGAACAGTAAGACAAGGACCTATCTGAAGCTATTTGGGTTCCAGACTGCAAAGGAAAAGAAAAGAGGAAAAATGTCGGGTATCTGAGTTCGTTTTAACTTCAGTAAGTTCCAAGGTTACATTCCGTGTGTACCTCTTTAGGTCTTGCCAATGCTCCGAAGCATGAGTGTGCCTCTACCTCAAGCTCAAGATCAAGCCTGCTTCAAGCCAGGATGGCGATCAAAGGTGCTCTCCCTAAGTACCATTCCCTGCCAGAGGCATCTTGGCGGTGTTCGCAATGAGTTCCTAGGAGACCAACTGTGACGGTGGAAACTAGAGTTCGAATGGCTGTTGCCTAGAACGCAAAGGTTCGGGATTTCCGAGACTAAAGTCTGGTTTAAATACCCAGAGGCGTGTCCTCGGCTTGAAATCTGTATGGAAGCCCCATAGGTTGAGATAGCGTGTATGCACCTCAATTCTGGATACTGAACCAACCTAGTCTGTCACCCCGTTGGGTGTGCGCGCCTCAATTCTGGATACTAAACCAACCTAGTTTGTCACCCCGTTGGAGAATAGGGAAAGTTATGAAAATGATCAGGAAGAAAAGTCGCATCCATGACTTCCCCAGCAGATGTTACTCCTTGTCAGCCTTTCAACACCTTTGTACTGTGAGTTGGAGGTAAGTGTTCGAGGAAGACAAGAGGAGATCCCCATCAGAGTAGAGTGGTTCATCGCCACTCACCCCATGAGATGCTTTCTAAAGCGCCGCTACGCTTGTTTATTGCGTTCCTTAAACATCATGCATTGTATTGCATTGTACCTATGAAGTTTCTTTCTCATTCATGCACGATATTGTATGTACAGTTCATTCAAAGAAGTTCCGTTTGAGATCAATTATTTAGTGTATCAATCACACATCATTCAGTTAGTGTATCCATCACACTTCACTCATTTAGTGTATCATTCACACTTCACTCACCTCATTCACCCTTAGTGTATCTATCACACTTTCTTCATTCGCTTAGTGTATCAATCACACTTCATTTATTTAGTGTATCAATCACACTCTCTTCACTTTGTGTATCTATCACACACATTCTCATTTTCTGTATCTATCACACATATTCTCATTTTCTATATCTATCACACACATCCTCATTTTGTGTATCTATCATGCACATATTCACTTCATTACCTTTTGTGTATCCATCACACTTGTTCACTTAGTGCATCTATCACACATCCTGTTCACCTTTAGTGTATCTATCATACTTTGTTCACTAAGTGCATCTATCACACTTTGTGTTCACCTTTGTGTATCCATCATACTCTGTTCACATAGTGCATCTATTACACTTTGTGTTCACCTTTAGTGTATCTCTCATACCTTGTTCACATAGTGCATCTATCACACTTTGTGTTCACCTTTAGTGTATCTATCATACTTTGTTCACTAAGTCCATCTATCACACTTCGTATTCACCTTTTGTGTATCCATCACACTTGTTCACATAGTGTATCAATCACAATTTGTGTTCACCTTTAGTGTATCTATCATACTCTGTTCACATAGTGCATCTATCACACTTTGTGTTCACCATTAGTGTATCTATCATACTCTATTCACATAGTGCATCTATCACACTTTGTGTTCACCTTTAGTGTATCTATCATACTCTGTTCACATAGTGCATCTATCACAGTTTGTGTTCATCTTTAGTGTATCTATCATACTTTGTCACATAGTGCATCTATCACATTTTGTGTTCACCTTTAGTGTATCTATCATACTTTGTTCACCTTTAGTGTATCTATCAATTGTAAATTGAGTTTACAATTGAAGTAGCACCGGGAACTCAACCCATTTCTAAGACTCCGTATAGAATGTCGCCAGTTGAGATGAAAGAATTGAAAATGCAGTTGTAAGATTTATTGGACAAAGGATTTATTCGTCCGAGTGTATCTCCGTGGGGTGCACCAGTTTTGTTTGTAAAGAAGAAGGATGGAACACTCCGGCTTTGTATCGATTACAGAGAACTTAACAAAGTTACAATCAAGAATAAGTATCCATTGCCAAGAATCGATGACCTATTTGACCAGCTTCAAGGGGCACAGGTCTTTTCTAAGATTGATCTGCGGTCTGGATACCATCAATTAAAAGTCAAGGCTGATGATGTTGAGAAGACAGCTTTTCGAACTCGGTACGGTCATTATGAATTTTTGGTTATGCCCTTTGGAGTTACTAACGCCCCAACAGCTTTTATGGATGTGATGAACTGTGTCTTTAAGTCCTATTAGGATGAATTTGTGGTGGTCTTTATTGACGATATCCTCATTTATTCAAAGAATGCGGAAGCTCATGAGACCCATCTTCGCTTAATTCTCCAAACCCTCCGGGAAAAGAAATTGTATGCAAAGCTAAAGAAATATGAATTCTGGCTACTCGAGGTGGCGTTTCTGGGGCATATTATCACAAAGGAAGGAGTTTCTGTTGACCCACACAAAATTGAGGCGATGGTGAAATGGCCGACTCCTACCAATGTGACCGAAGTGCGTAGCTTTATGGGGTTAGCTGGTTATTACAGAAGATTCGTTCAAGATTTTTCTAAAATTGCTGGGCCACTTACACAATTGACTCGAAAGGGAGTTGCATTTGAATGGTCAAAAGAGCGGGAATCTGCTTTCCAGGAATTGAAGATGAAATTAACCACAGCTCCAGTTCTGGCTTTACCGTCTGGCACCGAAGGGTTTGTAATTTACAGTGATGCGTCCCATAAAGGATTAGGGTGTGTGCTTATGCAAGGTGGAAGGGTTATCGCCTATGCTTCACGACAGCTTAAACCCCATGAAAAGAATTATCCCACGCATGATCTTGAGCTCACGGCGGTGGTTTTTGATTTAAAGATACGGCGGCACTATTTGTATGGTACTACCTGCGAAGTTTACACCAACCACAAAAGCCTTAAGTACCTTTTTACCCAGAAGGAATTGAACATGCGGCAGCGTCGGTGGTTAGAGTTAATTAAAGACTATGATTTACAGATCCATTATCATCCTGGTAAGGCCAACACGGTTGCAGATGCTCTTAGTCGGAAAAATATGGGAGATTTGGCCAACTTGTTTACGGAGCAAAGGGAATTGGTAAATGAATTGGATAAAATGAGGGTGGAATTCAAGATACATGGGCAGGAGACAGTTCTAGCAGCAGTAATGGCTCAACTGACTTTACTTGAAGAGATTAAGTTACATCAAATGGAGGATGACATTCTAAAGAAGGTATGTGATGAGTTAGAGACAAAACCACAATCGGGGTTCAGTTTAGTGGATTCGGTACTCAAATTTCAAAATCGAGTATGTGTCCCTAATGTGTTGGAACTTAAATGGAAATTGATGGAAGAAGCACACGCCTCAAGATTTTCCATGCATCTGGGAAGTACTAAAATGTACCGGGATTTGAAACAAAATTTTTGGTGGCCAAGCATGAAAAAGGAGATTGCAAACTTCGTCTCTAAGTGTTTGCAGTGTCAGCAAGTGAAAGCGGAGCATCAAAGACTAGCAGGATTATTACAACCCCTTCCAATCCCGGAATGGAAGTGGGAACATCTAACCATGGATTTTGTTGTGGGATTACCATGGACACCTCGGGGTATGAATTCTATATGGGTCATTGTCGACCGATTGACTAAGTCCGCCCACTTTCTACCAGTGAAGACTCAGTACAATGCAGATAACCTGGCGGTCATTTATGTGAATGAAATTGTAAGACTGCATGGTGTACCGGTCTCGATTATATCGGATAGGGATCCGAAGTTCGTTTCCAGATTCTGGCAAAGTTTACAAGAAGCCATGGGTACAGAATTAAAGTTCAGCACAGCTTTCCATCCTCAGACTGACGGTCAATCAGAGAGAACGATACAAACTCTGGAAGATATGCTCCGGATGTGTGTGTTAGAGTTTCAAGAAAGTTGGGAAACCCATTTACCGCTGGTAAAGTTCGCATACAACAATAGTTACCACTCAAGTATTGCAATGGCACCCTATGAAGCTTTGTATGGAAGACCGTGTCGTTCTCCCGTATGTTGGGCTGAAGTTGGAGATAAATCCTTGCTAGGGCCTGAAATTGTTCAGTTGACAACTGAAAAAGTCAAAGTTATTCGGGAAAGATTAAAAACGGCTCAAAGTAGAGAAAAAAGTTATGCGGATAACCGACGGAGAGATTTGGAATTTGAAGTGGACAGTCACGTCTTTATAAAAGTAACTCCGATGAAAGGCCACCCAAGATTCGGGAAAAGGGGGAAGTTAACGCCCCGCTACGTCGGTCCCTTTCAAATTTTGGAAAGGGTGGGTCTGGTAGCTTACCGGGTTGCCCTTCTGCCATATATGAGTCAAGTGCATAATGTGTTTCATGTCTCTATGCTTCGGGGGTATCTTGCGGATCCGTCTCATGTTATTGGTCATCACCAAATTGAACTCGAGGATAAGTTAACTTATGAGGAGAAACCAATCCGCATTTTGGATCGGCAAGTGAAACAATTACGAAACCGAGAAATTCCAATGGTAAAAGTGGAATGGCAAGAACATTACGGAACCGACGCAACTTGGGAAAGAGAAGAAGAAATGCAACATCAGTATCCACATTTGTTTCTACCCTGAGGTAAAACAAGTTTGGAGGACCAAACTTATTTAAGGGGGGGAGAGTGTAATAACCCGACCCTCGTACATGTTCTTTATTATATTTTCGGATCCTATTTTGTGATTTTGAATGCTTACTGTGGAATCCTATGGGAAATTTAAATTAAGTAAGTAAACCATATGATTATGGATGTCTATCTGTTCAGCAAGAAAAGTATATATTACATGAGAATGCTTAGATCAGAAATTTGAAGCCTTAGAGGCTTAATTATCTGAAATTGATTTCACATATGTAATCAGCATAATTTTTAAGTAATATTAAGCGCTTCTGTGAAATTTCAATTTCGGATGTTTAAATGATTAAATTTTTGTCCTTAGTCAACCTATACATACATATATGCTTATAAAGCCCTCATTGAGTAAGACTTAGCAAATTTCCGTAGCATCTTCTTGGGAAGAAAAGGGAAAAGAATTGAGATTGAAGCTAAGGTGAATTCAACTTCCCTAGTCTAATTCTCCTCCTCAATTTGAAGTAGTAAGATTTGGCTATGGTATGAGCTAAGTGTGATAAAAGTTTGGAAACATGTGTATGTTGAAGACTTGATATGATAATCCTACTATTTGTGCATGTTGGACCAATTCAAGTTATTTGATTAAGACCATCCTCTTACTCCTTATTTATCAACTGATATCCAAGTTTATGCCATGTTTTGTGTGTTATGTATGTGTGTATAAAGTTAGGAGCTTCAAGAATGATGATATGTGGATGAACTTCTATGTTTGCTCCAAATCAATTGAGTTATATTCATGAGCCCAATTCAAGTTAGATGAATTTTGGTGTGTTGTATTTATAATTTATATGTTTCTAGCCTTGATTTAGCACCTAGAAGTTTCAATTTAGAGTCTTGAAAACACTCCTAAAAGAATGGAGAGATGAAATGAAGGAAAAAGAGGTCTCAACACTTAGCATTTTAAAAGCTTCTCGAGGTAGGAATACATCATCTATTACCCCTCCTTAGATATATGTTTAAATTTGATTTTGTAAGCTTTATATTAGTTTATGTATTAAAAGTACGATAACAATGGGCTGAAAAGAAATAACCTCTTGCAAGTTAACCCATTGACTTTAAAATAAGAATACACGACATTTTAACATCCGCCATTCTCTACATGTATCCACATGTTGTATTTGCTTATGATTTAGTTTTTATATATATTCTAGATTTCATGTCTACATACTTGAATCATCTTGCATGTGGGTATAAACAAAGGATGAGGACTTTTCCATGTTTAATAATAAATTTTTAACACCATTTAGGTTTTTATCCAACCTGTAAAAGCTTCAATAAATTATAGAAAATCTCTTTTAAAAATATGAATCTGTTGGAGCTATATTACTATGTATATTACATGTATGAATTTTTTAAAAGTCCTCAGAAAATATTTTACACTCTAAATAGACATTTTTCTCAACTATTGTATACAAACCAGCAAAAACAACCACTTCAAAAGGATGTCATTTGCTCCGCAAAATGTATTTTCAAGCATAACCACTTGGGATAGCTTTCATTTTCCACCAATTTCACTAAAGATCGATAAGTACTGAAAGAGAAATTGGTATTTTACTAAAGCGCAACAAATTCTATCCAATTTTCTTAGAATAATTACTTCTCATAGATACAGAAGGTTACTCTGAAGTTCTTCTACAAATATTTTCCTAACTCACTTATCTAACAAAGAAATCTGGAATCATGAATTTCTGATCCGATAACATTTTTCTATTTTTCTTTTGACATATACCGTTTTGAAAATAGAATTTTTTTAGCAGAATGCATTTTAGTCGTTACCATTTAAAATAAACATTTGAATCTACCTTGGTTGCCCATGTGATGATACTATGCTATGTATATGTGTTTTGTACCTTTTTCTTTTTTGATCGGCAAAAAAAAAAACTTTATTAATGGAATAAACAAGTATAAGGTACAAGACAAATTACATCAATAAAGAAAAGGGAAGTGCAAAAGCATTACAATGAGCTAAATGATCCCAACTAGGTTGGTACAACAAAGCTCATCCTATCATTTGCTAGCACCTCCAAGTTGGTGAGAGACCAACGAAAAAAGAACAGACCATAGTAACAACAGAACAACCACCCAATTCAGACCATCAGCCAAACATCTGAAATAAAACGGCCAACCAACCAAACCAAGCACCTAAGCATAGCAGACCAGCAAAATAATACCTCAGTAGATCAGTATACAGGGCCATAAAATAGACCTCAGCAGATCTCCAATTCAGATAAAAATGCAGAACTGAAACACAGCCCAGAATCAACCTCATTTTAAATTCCTTGTGCTCATTATGCTAGCATAATCTTCACAGCTGCACATCCATACCTTTCAGCAAATTGTTGAGTACTCCAGGCATCATGGTTTCCCAATATAACTGCTTTAGCAACTTTTAGCTGCGCAATACTTCTAACAAGCTCAACGTTCTCATTTCCAAAATCACCTGGCAAAGCCCAACCAGGCAAACAAGAAGAAAAATTATTATAGTAGCATCTAGGAAGTGAAGCGGTGAAGAGAACATCTAGGATGCCTGTCAAGTGTCAACCATATCAAGGGCATAAACAAAAAAGAAATTGACTTGCCTGTAAACAGCACCAAATCTGGCTGCATTTCATATAAATGCACATTAGATAGGTAAAAGATATAAAAGGCAAGATATTGAATATGGTGGTTAACATCATAGTAAAACTAAAACAGTTTACAAGCAAAAAATTGGCACAAAGTTAAAATAAGAAATAAAACTGGTGATTTTAAAGTCGCATTTTTTTAACAAAAAACTAATGGCACATTTCAAATAAATTTCACTTCCATAGGTCAATACCCAATTTCGATATGTTACCACTTCAACATGAATTGCCAATGTTATACAGTCACGAGCGTGTGCGTGTGCTTGTGTGTACTTCTAACCAAGTATGGCACAGCCACATAACATTTCAAATTTTCAATTCATCAACAAAATTGTCAGAAAAGTCAATCCAGGTCACTGATGTAATGTTTTGATGTCAAGTTGGGATATGCAATAAAGGTTATTAAGTCATAATAGCCGATAACAGATGAAAGATTCACTTAGACACCAAGATAGAGATAAAAAAATGTTGCTGGAGAGAGAGAGAGAGGGAGAGAATCTACCTCTACCATGAGCAACTTAAAAGAGTAGGTTGCATGGGAAGAAAAAATAACAAACAAAACTGTATGTATTGTCCAACTTGGATTCACCAACCATTCATATAATCCAATATATCAAGTTAACATATTAATAAGGATTTTGAAATTGTGTAAGATGTAATCCTTGTCTATCTTCTATTGCTTGAAATATTTAGAAAAAATTCTATATTCAGGAGAAGTCCTGCATACTTCTGATTACAAAGAGTTCAAGTGCATACTTCTCCAGGCATGGGTCATCGTCGGTACGCTCAGGCATCCCATGTCATGGCACCAACCCGAGGGACCTTAGGCCCTTCTCTCTACTCGTAACTCCCAGCATAGGTAGGAACGAAAGCATCAAGGTGCAATTCTAAACGTGGATCATGGAGCAATATCAAAGCAAGGCATGGAGCGGGGGTATAGAGTTGAGGTGTAGTGTAGGTAGGCATGATAGTGTCGGGGTGCAATTCTTAACATGGCTCATGGAGCAATATCAGATTAAGGCACGGAGTGGAGAAATAGCATCATGGTGCAATTCTGGACACAGCTCATGAAGCGATGTCGGAGCAAGGCATGGAGTGGAGGAAAGCCAAACAAGAGCCAACCTCCCATTCACAGTGACAATATGGCTCTCTGTAGAAATTTAATGTATAAAGAGAAATGATTGTATTTTATTGATTGATGTATATGTAGCTTTAGAATCTAAAGTATGTTTGAAAAGAGAAAGAAAGGGTACTTCATACTTGCTTATACAACAATAATGTACATTTATGATTCAAGATATTGGTACTTATTAAAATAAATAAATAAATAAATAAATAATAATCTAGGATATTTGTTCTGAAAAAATTATGGGGGAAGAAAATAAAATTTTAATAATGAATGGCTCCCGAAACAAGAAATTGATATTATATGAAGAAAAACGCTCCAGTATAGGCCATCACTTATTTATTATGCACATGTATGTCCATATTTTTTTCAGAAATAGAGGGCCATCCATTTGCGAAAGCTTTTTTTTTTTTATCAGCAACAAAGGTAATGTTATTGATAAATAAGGAAGGTGTCCTCCTAAATAAATGCAGATGACTACAAGGACATCTGTACATCGCAAACCATTTTTTCTAGTCTCTAAAAATTTAAAAAAGTGGAACCCCTTTGAAAGAATTCTTAATGCAGTCCACATCATGAACTAATCCAATACTTCAATACAGTTGACTTACCTTTCAGCAAATTGTTGAGTTCTCCAGGCATCATGGTTTCCCAATATAACTGCTTTAGCAACTTTTAGCTGCACAATACTTCTAACAAGCTCAACGTTCTCATTTCCAAAATCACCTGGCAAAGCCCAACCAGGCAAACAAGAAGAAAAATTATTATAGTAGCATCTAGGAAGTGAAGCGGTGAAGAGAACATCTAGGATGCCTGTCAAGTGTCAACCATATCAAGGGCATAAACAAAAAAGAAATTGACTTGCCTGTAAACAGCACCAAATCTGGCTGCATTTCATATAAATGCACATTAGATAGGTAAAAGATATAAAAGGCAAGATATTGAATATGGTGGTTAACATCATAGTAAAACTAAAACAGTTTACAAGCAAAAAATTGGCACAAAGTTAAAATAAGAAATAAAACTGGTGATTTTAAAGTCGCATTTTTTTAACAAAAAACTAATGGCACATTTCAAATAAATTTCACTTCCATAGGTCAATACCCAATTTCGATATGTTACCACTTCAACATGAATTGCCAATGTTATACAGTCACGAGCGTGTGCGTGTGCTTGTGTGTACTTCTAACCAAGTATGGCACAGCCACATAACATTTCAAATTTTCAATTCATCAACAAAATTGTCAGAAAAGTCAATCCAGGTCACTGATGTAATGTTTTGATGTCAAGTTGGGATATGCAATAAAGGTTATTAAGTCATAATAGCTGATAACAGATGAAAGATTCACTTAGACACCAAGATAGAGATAAAAAAATGTTGCTGGAGAGAGAGAGAGGGAGAGAATCTACCTCTACCATGAGCAACTTAAAAGAGTAGATTGCACGGGAAGAAAAAATAACAAACAAAACTGTATGTATTGTCCAACTTGGATTCACCAACCATTCATATAATCCAATATATCAAGTTAACATATTAATAAGGATTTTGAAATTGTGTAAGATGTAATCCTTGTCTATCTTCTATTGCTTGAAATATGTAGAAAAAAATTCTATATTCAGGAGAAGTCCTGCATACTTCTGATTACAAAGAGTTCAAGTGCATACTTCTCCAGGCATGGGTCATCGTCGGTACGCTCAGGCATCCCATGTCATGGCACCAACCCGAGGGACCTTAGGCCCTTCTCTCTACTCGTAACTCCCAGCATAGGTAGGAACGAAAGCATCAAGGTGCAATTCTAAACGTGGATCATGGAGCAATATCAAAGCAAGGCATGGAGCGGGGGTATAGAGTTGAGGTGTAGTGTAGGTAGGCATGATAGTGTCGGGGTGCAATTCTTAACATGGCTCATGGAGCAATATCAGATTAAGGCACGGAGTGGAGAAATAGCATCATGGTGCAATTCTGGACACAGCTCATGAAGCGATGTCGGAGCAAGGCATGGAGTGGAGGAAAGCCAAACAAGAGCCAACCTCCCATTCACAGTGACAATATGGCTCTCTGTAGAAATTTAATGTATAAAGAGAAATGATTGTATTTTATTGATTGATGTATATGTAGATACAATTACAATTACAAGGATTCCTATTATATAGGAGTGTGTTTGGGAGTAGGTGGAGAGTAGGTGAAGTGGAGGTGGTAGGTGAAGTGGAGGTGGTAGTGGTGTAGTGGGTTAGGTTTAGTGGAGTAGGTGAGGTGGTAGTGGTGGTAGGTTTATGGTAAATTCTAACAGCCCCCCGCAAACTCAAGGAGGATAGAAACTAACCAACTTGAGTTTGGAGAGAGTAACAAAACAAGAAAATACATAAAAATAAAAGAGGATAAGAGACACTGTATGGTCGTGTCAGACCAGTGGTGAAGACACTGGATGGTGGTGTCATAACGTTGTAGAGGACACTGTATGGGGGTGTCATAACCATGTAGAGGACACTGTATGGTGGTGTCATAACGGTGTAGAGGACACTGGATGGCGGTGTCAGACCGATGTAGAAGACAGTTTATGGGGTCATGTCGGACCGTTGTAGCAAACACTGTATGGTCGTGTCAAACCGATGTAGAAGACAGGTTATGGGGTCATGTCGGACCGATGTAGAAAAATATTGATACAACAAACTGTTAATCTATTGGTGATTCTTCTTTTTTTGAGCACAAAGAAAGAGGCATTTGTGTTTCTTTCATTTCGATAATGTTACAATGACCACATTTGGTTTATCATGTGAGTAGTCATTATTGCATGGAAAGTGATGGGACCCATTACACCAATGACAACTCACATGGTGCATCAAATGTGGTCATTGTAGCATTATTGCTTTTATTTTACTGGTAGATCATAATAAAAAGGAGACATTTTGAAAAGATGTCACTTCTGACTTCATTCTCTTAAGATTGCAGTTGTGTACTTGTATTCGAATTTTGATTTGCAATCCAATAGGTGTCTCATTTTGGTTAAAAGTTACATTTAAATATACCATTGACTGAGGGCTAATTTTGGAATTAGAAAATGTAGAAATTGCCCTCCAGGATTTGGAAAGGAAGTATGTATCTGGTAAACAAAAGTTTTGTTAAAATTTGCTATTAAAGTGTCTAAATTTGTCATTATTTGTCTGAAAAGGTGAGCCATAAGTTAACATGCACGTGTTTTCATTGTCTGCAGGTGCAGAAGAGAAGGGACTTATTGGCAACAGAACTAAATGGGAAATTGCTCCAGAGAGCAAATTTGATTCCAACAAAAGTTGTGGACTGTGTGATGGAAAGAATCCAAGATATCATGTCAAAAGGGAGTTTAGACTGTAAAATGGTTTCTCAACATTTAGCTTGTACTGTCTTGGGAGCTACACTATTTGGGGATGCATTTTTGGGTTGGTCTGAGGCAACTATTTATGAAGAGCTTCTCATGATGATTGCTAAAGATGCTTGCTTTTGGGCCTCATATAGTGTTACTCCTATCTGGAAACAGGGATTTTGGAGGTACCAATATTTATGTACGAAGTTGAAATCATTGACTCAGGACATAATCCAACAGTGCAGACAAAATTACAAGCTATTTTGCCAAATGGATCAAAACCCTCATCATGAAACAAGAAATACAGTTGGTGGAGCTGCATCTGCTGCATCACATTCTGCTAATGTTGTGACGCCAGATAACATATTCTTACAGGAGTTTGATGATCATGTTAATGCAAGAGAACCATGTGGAAATATTATGAGTGTGATGTTTCATGGTTATCTAACTACCGCAGGTCTGATTGGTAACGTCTTAGCAAGGCTTGCAACAAACCCAGAAATACAAGATAAGGTAGCTGTCCTTTCTTTACCTAGTTCTTTAACATTTTGAAAGTTTTAAAATTATGTTATTTTGCATGATGTTTACATTTGTGATGTTAAATTGATGCCAAATATAAATGATTTACCATGGGAGTCCTAGAATGCTGCAAGTTAAAGCACTTTCAGGAACCACTTTTTAGATGTGGTTAATGTTGGAGAGAGAAGAGAGAGAAAAAACTAGGGTTTTGAAGGAGTTGTCAGACCAGAAAACTGGCTGGCAGGAAGGAAAGTGGTCTCCAAGGGAAAATACTGGTCTCCCACCCTTGTTCCACCTTCCAAACAAGGAAAACAAGGTTTTTACAAAAAAAAAAAACAAAACGGACGCAAGACGAAAGTTCGGGAGGCAAAACGCGAAGCCGAGAGCCTCGAAAACTAGCTGACAAGCACCAAAAGTGGTTTACGACCACAAAAGTGGTCTCCCAAACCACAGTGGCCCTCTAGGCCAAGGAAACAAGGTGTGGTTCAAAAACCACACCAAACGGAGAACGTCAAGCCATCCCGAGACAAGGCGCGCGGCCAAAGGCTCCGAAAATCGAAAACTAGTCTCCAAACGGGAAAAGTGGCCCATGACCACAAAAAGTGATCTACGACCACAAAGAGATGGTCTACCAGACCACTCCCTCCCTCCAGGGAAGAGAAACAAGGCTTGGTCCACAAACCGAGCCAAAGCACAAAGAGTTCAGAGGCCCGGAGGCAAGGCACTCGGCCGAAACTCCGAAACCTCGAAACGAGCACAACATGCACTATCACCGAGCTATCAATCGATGACGTCTGAGTCTTAAGGCCGGTCAAAAATGGGGTGTCTACAGTAGCCTATACACAATCTCAAGGTTCTATCTTTTTTCTTGACAAATGAAATTGGAGCACCCCAAGGTGAAGTGCTTGGTCGAATAAACTTCTTATCTAACAGCTCTTGAAGTTGAAGTTTTAATTCTTTCAATTCAGAGATTGACATTCTATAAGGGGTTTTAGAAATTGGTTGCGTTCCAGGTACTACTTCAATAGTGAATTCAATCTCTTTATCAACTAAGTCACCGGGTAGTTCATTTGGGAATTCATCGGGAAATTCATTGACTACGGGGATGTTCTCTACATTAGTACTATCTGTGGGCTCAGTCAATACACAACACAGATAACCCCAACACCCTATTTTCAACAATTTATTAGCTTTCATTGAAAAGATCAGATACGGGGGATGAATTACACCATTCCCAACAAACACAAACTTAGGTAACCCCAGTAGTCAAAATATAACAGATTTAGCAATACAGTCAATAGTGGCATGGTACTTTGTCAACCAATCCATACCCAATATACAGTCAAAATGATCAATATTAAAGGGCAGCAAATCAACATATAATAGCATGTCTTCTATCATGATGTCACACGCAGGATACACAAATGCACATAACATAGACCCTCTAGATGGTGTAGATACATACAACATATAGTCCATTTGTTCTAGAGGTCTAGTCAATTTTTGAGAAAAAGTATACGACACAAAGGAATGTGTAGAACCATAATCTATCAATACATATGCATTTTAAGCACAAATGGGAAGTATACTTGACACCACAGATTTGGTGTTCTAAATATCTCCTAGCACAAGTGCAAACACCACCACCCCCCTCAAGGTTTTTTTTTCCCCCCCCCCCCCCCCCCTTTAATTTCATGAATAGAAAATAAAAACAAAACAATACCAAACACACATGATGATGAACCTAGGCTCTAAACTTCTTGGTCTTTGTTTTCCCCCTTTCTTGGTTGGAAACGATGGGGTTGTAAGTGGAGATGACTTGACCCAAATAACAAGTATTATCACTATTACTACTGTAGCAATTCAATGCCTCAAATCCTAAAAAACCAGGCTGAATTTAAAATTGTATTGTGCCCATTAAAAATAACAATCTAACAAAGCTCATCATCTTAAAAGTATCAATATATTAGAAATTCCAAAATTCTATTTATATATGCACCCCAAAGTTGACAATCTACCAGAGCTCATCATCTTAAAAGTATGAATATATTAAAAATTCCAAAATTCTGTTTATATATGCACCCCAAAGTTGGCTTGTTGGTCTTGGATTTAGGGCTGATAGGATAAGAATTGAAGTCAATAGTTCTTATTCTTTCAAAACCATAACATAATGTGTGAATCTAAGCATATTACAAATCAGTGGGGTTGGCCCAATTGCGATGACCTGTATATCTCATCTGATTATGTATTCGACTCTCACTTGGCTTTTAATAGACCCAAAAAAAGTATAAAATGTATGTTTGTTTAAAAAATATAGGGCAAATTACGCTGACAATCCTTTATGTTGGTTGATATATCATTTTGGTTTATGTAATTTCAATTGGTTTGATTTTGGCTCTAAATTTATTATTTTATCTCAATTTAGTCTAATTGATTATAACTGTTAATATTTTTTAATAGAAAATACGCACATAAGTGGCACGAGTCATACTTTTAAGGGTAAAATTAAAGGCTAGCTCAAATTAGTGAGGTAATCTCAACCAATTCAATGATCATTTTTCATAAAAAACGCTAACAACGCTATTAGCAGGGCTCGCTCTGACTTTTTCAAGACCCAAAGTAAACCTTAAATATGGAACCTCTCATACATATTAAAAAAAAATTGATGAAAAGATATTAACAGTGAAAAAAAATGTATACAAATAATATATATATTTTTTTTTGCATTCAAAGCCGTCATTTGGGATGTGGATTAGCTTTTCGGCTATTAGCCTGGGGCTTAAAAGCTTCATTTGAGATGAGTCTTTTGGCTTTTTTGACTTTTGTAAGAGAAAAAATGAAATAATTTTAGTTTGAATATGCCATGAATTTGGGGTGGCTGATGCACATCCCGTACAGCAGCCACTGTTGTGCACTTAAATGGGTTCATTTCATGACTCATTTCGATAATCCGAACCGTTCACATTTTAGAATACATCAAGTAAAACATACCTACAAAAAATCAAGTTAATCGGATATCGTTTATCCTTTTATCCACTCACATTTGTATCTACAAAAATAAATAACAATTTGATTTAAAGTATTAAAATGAATACAAATATGAGTAGATGAAAGGGTAACCGATATCCGATTAATTTGATTTTTTGCAAGTATGTTCTACTTAACATATTCTAAAATATGAACGGTTCGGATTATTAAAATAGGCCCCGAAATGGACCATTTAGGTGCACAAGGGTGGCTGCTGTACGGGGTGCACAGCAGCCACCTCAAATCCCATTTTATCTTATTAATTTGTTAATTTATTTTGTCTTTTTGTGACTAAATAGTCCAAAAAAACCCATGCCAAACATAGCCATATATTTTTAGGAAATATGACATGTTTGATACAGTTTACCAAAAATTACTACTATCATTATGATGATGCTAAATTGATCTTCAACCGGAACAAATCAAAAAATTAATGAAAAGAAACATAAAGTTGAAAAAATAAATAAATAAAAAAATCATATAACATCAAACAATTATTTAATCAAGTAAAAACATGAACACATACCCATTACAAAGATTGTGACTTGAAATATTAATAATTTTATTAGGGTATGTTTGATTGGATGGATTAGAGTACGGGATTGAAATTATTAATCCGTGGGTCCAATTATCCCATATTTGTTTTAACATTTTGGTTTAGCATTATTAATCCAATGGATAATTAATCCAACAAATTTGTAGGATTATTAGTAATGGGGTAGGAGTGGGATTATTAA
This sequence comes from Camellia sinensis, assembly GCF_004153795.1. Lineage (NCBI taxonomy): Eukaryota > Viridiplantae > Streptophyta > Magnoliopsida > Ericales > Theaceae > Camellia > Camellia sinensis. The sequence continues at coordinate 252,529 of NW_021027469.1, forward strand.
TCCAATGGATATTAATCCAATTGGATAGTGAATACTATACTAATTTAATAGGATTATTAATACTTCACTATTAGTCTTTTGAATCAAACATGACCTTAAATTAGTATGGTATTTACTATCCAATTGGATTAATATCCATTGGATTAATAATCTCACCCCTACCCCATCACTATTAATCCTACAAATTTATTGGATTAATTATCCATTGGATTAATAATTATAAATCAAAGTGTTAAAATAAACATAAGATAATTAAACCCACAAATTAATAATCTCAATCTCATACTCTAATACATTCAATCAAACATGCCCTTTATGTATTGTTTCCCCAATTCTTACCACCGAGGAAACCTATCAGGTGAGTCAAAACTTTGGTTTTATATTATTTACACTTTGGTCTCAAAATTTTTATAATATAAATTAGAGTCCCAAATTTTTGGATCTATATAATTCAGGTTAGGCCTTGTCTAAGAAACAACTTTGGACCTTAAAAATTCAAGTGGGCCTATTTTTTATGGATATCTAAATCAGATTGGGCCTTTTATAGAAAAAACAAGTTTGGATCTTTAAAATTTAAGTGGGCCTTTTTTCTTTTGAACAGGTGCAAGAGCTAAAACAATTTTGGGACCTTTTTCTAGCCTTTTTTTTGGAAGCCCAAAGCAGCTGCTTTGTGGGCTTACTCCCAAAACTGGGCCTGCTTGTAACGTTTTCTGAAACTTATTTTAATAAATATATCTCTGTGTTTGGATATTTGCGGATCCATAAGTTGGCACCACACACGAAACTGGTTGTTTATTATTTTTTTATTCTCGAAGTTGTAGGAATTGTATCGCATATCGTGCACCATTTTACTTGTTTCGTATTTAAATGTTATACTAAAATTGTGATTTAGAATCAAAATTGGATATTTCGATTGTTTGTTTAATTTATTTAAACATCACATTTCATAAAGATTGCGTCGGTATACTATTTTAGTTGTCAACATTGTATGTTTACATTACAACTCGCTTATTTGTTAATTCAATGGCTAGATATCAATTGTACACTTGACTTGAGAATGATAAAAAAAAAAAAACAAAGTATAAACAATAGACGAAACCTGCTACCACATCATTAATAATATTATTAAAACACCATTTTTAATTTTCTCAACCATTTTTCGTCTGCATATATAGCTTAGGTTGAATTGGCAATTTGAAAGCTAGTACATTGAGCTGCAGTGCGAACTGCAAAGCTATGGGGAGTTTGTCAGTGATGTAGCCGAGTTTCGATACACAAAATTCCTCATTTGCCCTTTGGAAATAAGCAATAGTGCTCCATCATAACATGGCCACCACTGTACAACCAAGAGTCAAACTTAAATTTTTTTAAAAGAAAAAGATATGAAAATATCTTGCATATTAATTTATTGATTCTAATATTTGTCATATCAGCGCATGGGATCTTTGATCGTTTCAAAATTTATGTTCTCTTGCCCCATTCTCCAAATGCAGTCTTAGCCGTATAATCATATTTTGAGATTTTTATCTTTTGAGAATCATATCATATTTTATAATTATTTTAAGAAAGATGAATTTTAACCGCGTTTTAGAAATGTCACTAATTTTAAAAAAACGTCACTAAATCTAAATGGAGGCGTTTTTGTTGAGCGTTGATGATGCGATCATCGCCTTATGTTTGCGGCGTTTAAAATACATCCTTACATCCTTATAACCTTTTTCTAGCATTTTGAAAAATGCTATCTTACAATTCTTGACGAATGATATCACTATGTCTTTTTTTTTTTGGAGACAAATTTCATTTTGTGCTCCTATACTTTTGTTCATGAGCAGATTACCCCTCTCATTTGAAAATAACTACATAATTCTTTTGTAGTTTGTGAATTGAAGTAAATATTTTGTCCAACTTAACAATAAATACGAAATACCACTACAAGAAAACCTGGCTAATAACACGGAGGTTTTTGCGACGGGGTGATTACCGTCGCAAAAAACCCTTTTTTGCGACAGGAAATAGTTACCGTCTCCAAAAAACGAAGCATTAGCGACTGTATATATTTGCCGTCGCCAAAAGACGACTTTGCGACGGCGTGTATCTACCGTCGACAAACATGGCCTTTTGCGACGGGTCGTATTCCGTCGCTAAAGATTGTAAAAAGAAATTTGCAGAAATATTGGCGACGCACGGTATACCGTCACAACAAACGTATTATTAGCGACGGTTAAATGTTACTGTCGCAAATGGTGGACCATCTGCGACGGCAGAAGCCCATCGCAAAAAAACTCTGGTAAAACGACGTCGTTTCATTTATTAATTACGCTCATTTGCGACGGTTAAAATATACCGTCGCAAATAAATAAAATTTGTTATCCCGCTGTTCTATCTCATTTCGCGGTCAAATTCCTAAATTCCTCATATCTCCAAAATCCCTAAAATCGAAATCCCTCAAACCGAAACTTGGTTCCTAAAATCATTCCGCCTCAATCATTCCTAAATTGCTCAAACCGAAATCCCTAAAATCTCCAAAATCATTCAAAATCAAAAATCTCAAATTTGTTCCATCTCCTGTGACCGACGATGGTGACCGACGAGGGTGAACGACGGCCTTTGCCGGAGTAACGAGCAGCAGCGACGGTGACCGACTATGAGCGACTGTATTTTGTTAAAGGTCAGTGCATTCCTTGTTTTTGAGGCTGATCATGAGGCCATTTTTGAGGCTGTTCCTTCTCTCATAAAGCTTGAATCCTATTGATGGCAGGGAAACTTAAGATAGCAACACTATATGTAGATTGGAATGAAGGAATCCAGGTTAGCACCTTGATTGATGGGTCTCTTTTGGTCTTTACCTTAACACTCTTCTTCTGTGGCTGCAGTTCCTTTGGAAGGACAACCTTCTGGGGGTCATGTGCATCATCATTGATCTCCACAGACTTAATTTTCTGGATCTTGGTGGAAATGGTATCTGCAGCCAATAGAAAAGGGAATTAGGCCGATTTTTGAAATAATAGAAGTGGAGAACACAGGTATAACTTGGTGATCTGAAGAGGTAATATTGTACCCACTTTTGACCAGCTTCACTTCCATTGTGGTCATTTGGGTGCCATATAAATTTGAAAAAATTCTCATATTTATAATGGAGTTGTAGTCAGAACTCAGAAGCACCTTTCAGTAGGTTTGCTTCTCCTTTTATTCTTTCCAGCAATTTGAGCAGGTCTGGGATTAGAAGTAATCAATCCCTAGCCCAATTTCAGAGAACCAGCTGGAGGGACACCCGTGGAGTTGATAGTGCCTATATAAAGCCATAAGTAGGAGCATCATTCCATGGAACTATGATTGGGCCAATCTCCGGAAATTAGGCCTGCAGCCAGAGATGGAGCAGCCAAAAGGGCCCATCGGTGTACAAGAATTTTCGGTTCAGAAACTTCGCTAGAACCCTATAAAGATGGGACAAAACCAGAGGAGCTAAGGCAAGTTTTCTACCAGCAGCCAGGGATATGGCCAGCCCAGTATAATCCTTAGTGATTTTATGAGAAGCATTGCAGAAAAGAAACTTATTCAACCACATAACTAGGAACCTGACATGTTCGTCTTCAGTCACACCATTTGGGCCAATGCTGAGGTTTATGAACTTGTCATAAGCAGTCATTGTCTTAGAATACTGATAGAGCACGGGGATTTGGCAGTGGAAAAAACAGCACTAACCTCTACCCCATGTAGACGAAGGCTTGTTGGTGGGACTCATCATCCCGCAGTTAAGATGAAATGAGTTGGCAGGAACCGACCAGAAAAAGAGAGCAGCAAAGAATAGGTGTTTATCTATTTCAATTCTAATTTTGCTTAGCATGATAACGTCATAAATGCCTATCTCTTTCCATAAGTCTCCGTTTGCATCAGCCACCCTATCAACCCAATTTGTCCAGTTCTCATTAGGGATGGGCCAATTTTCAACGGGGTTCGAGAGATGCCTCTTGGACCAGTCTAGAGGAAAATCAGAGAAATTGACCGCCCATGCCAGGATAGTAATTTTGAAGATGTATTGGGTATTCATGCATGAAAGCTGGACCTAGGGCATATCTATGGCTCCCCACATTATCAGAAAGCTAAATGAGTGTTTCCAGCGAGATTTTATTATGCTTCTTCTGAATGACACTCTTCATTTCTTCACCACCATAGGAGTCAGGATTTTCCAAAATTTGCTTTCCCTTGGCCATGATCTCAATATGTAGACATAAAGAACAGCAAAATACGAAGATGGAGTTCTCCTAGATGAAAGACTAGGTCGCGGCTTGGATTTGATTAAAAATGAGAGCTAGGAACATTTCCGGAAGTGAAATTGCAACTATTCACTTCTATTATAAGAGAAATGAGTTTCTCTTTATTTCTTCCCATTTCACCCCATTTCTCACCCCTTTCCAAAATAAGTGATATGCACTAAGAGAAATGCTTTTCTTTTTCTTTTTCTTTTCTTCCCAAATCACTCAATCCAAAATGAGCTTTACCGAGTTGCAGTGGCAATTTTGAAAGCAGAGAGTAGCAGAGAATTGACATGGAGATAAAAATAAAAATAAAAAAGAAAGAAAAGAAAAAAAAGAA
>NW_021027469.1:257146-275355 GCF_004153795.1 Camellia sinensis
CGTCGCCGAATATTGAAGCCCAATTTGCGGAATTAGCTCGGTTTGCACCTCATATGGTGGACACGGATTATAAGAAGGCGCGTTAAATTTGAAGGGGGATTGCGGAGCGCTATCCTGGAAAGCGTCAACATGTTGAAGTTACTACTTACGCTTGATGTGTTGGAGGAGAGCCGTATATAGCGGAAGGAATCTCGCTACTCAGAGATCGAATCTCAGAATGGAAAGCGTGAAGAGGCCAAAAATACTCAATGCGTCGAAGGGGATCACCCACTCCACCAAACAAGAAGCAGACTTTAGGGAGTTCAAATATTCTACCCGCTAGTCAGGATTCAATACCGACTTGGTCGGATGTGGGAAGAAGCATCTGGAACGCTACGGAAGTCTTGGGAGCCTGTTTTCAGATGGTAAGACGGGTCATTGATCAAAGGATGCCCTCAAAGAAATTAACCAAAGTAATAATAGACCACTACAAGTTCTGCGGGGTCGCACCAACTTCCAACACCAAAGACAACTGTTAAACCTACTAATAATAAAGACCACTGCGAGACAAGGCAGGGTTGTTCGCATTTGGTTCTGGGAGGTGTGCAAAATGCGCAGGCAAACAGTCGGGTCAGGTACAATTTACGTTTCGACGTTCATTCTTGCTCATTATTATCTGATTTCTGGCCCACCCTACTCTTTTGTGCTGTCGAAACTATTGCTCCTAATTTAATAAAACTGAAGAAAAACTGTCTTATATGTGTGTGTTATCTTCACCTTTGGAGTCCTATGATTTGTACTTCTAATATATGCTGCTTGTGAACTCCAAATTAGGGGATATCCGGGTTATGCCAATTCTGTTACTCTTGAATGGCCTATTTTGATTATTATTCTTGGGAATGATGCGTTAGGTGAATATGCTGCAACTATAGATTGTTTGACTAAACAAATAGTTTCTATCCCTCCGGGACAATCAGAGTCTACCTTCCAGGGACCTGGAGTGACTCCTCCACCTTATTTAATTTCCGCAACAAGGGCCTTGTAAAATTAATCAGAAAGGCGGTTGTCAGGCGGTATATATGCAGTGGTTCGTAGAGGGGCAAGGTGGAGTGGGAATATCGACATGATCCCAGTTGTCTGTGAATTTCCAGACGTCTTCCAGAAGAATTACCAGGCAGTTAATAGACCGTGAAATTGGAGTTTACAGTTGAAGTACCACCGGAACTCAACCCATTTCTAAGACTCCGTATAGAATTCCGCCAGTTGAGATGAAAAGAATTGAAAAATTGCAGTTGCAAGATTATTGGACAAAGGATTTATTCGTCGAGTGGTATCTTCCGTTGGGGTGCACCAGTTTTGGTTTGTAAAGAAAGAAGGATGGAACACTCCGGCTTGTATCGATTACAAAAGAACTTTTAACAAAGTTACAATCAAGGAATAAGTATCCATTGCCAAGAACGATGACCTATTTGATTAGCTTCAAGCGGGCACAGGTCTTTTTCTTAAGATTGATCTACGGTTTGGATACCATCAATTAAAAGTCAAGGCTGTATGATGTTGAGGAAGACAGCTTTTCGAACTCAGGCTTACGGTCATTATGGAATTTTTGGTTATCCCTTTGGAGGTTACAACGCTCCCTAGCAGCTTTTATGGATTGATGAACCGTGTCTTTAAGTCCTATTAGGATGAATTTGTTGGTGGTCTTTATTGACGATATCCACAATTTATTCAAGAATGCCAGAAGCTCATGAGACCCATCTTCGCTTAATTCTCCAAACCCTCCCTGGAAAAGAATTGTATGCAAAGCTAAAGAAATGTGAATTCTGGCTACTCGACGGTGGCGTTTCTGGCGGGCTATATCACAAAGGAAGGAGTTTCTGTTGATCCACACAAAATTTGAGGCGATGTGAAATGGCCGACTCCTACCAATTGTGGGAACCGGGGAAATGCCCGTTAGGCTTTTTTTTATGGGGGTTTAGGGGGGCGGGGGGGGCCTATTCCCGAGAATTTGTTCAAGATTTTTTCCAAAATTGCTGTGCCACTTACACAATTGACTCGAAAGGGAGTATACATTTGAATGCGTCAAAAGAGCGGAATATGCTTTCCAGGAATTTGAGATAAAAATTACCACAGCTCCAGTTCTGTCTTTACCGTCTGGGCACCGAAGGGTTTGTAATTTGCAGTGCATGCGTCCAAAAGGATAGGGTGTGTGCTTATGCCAAGGCTGGAAGTGTTAATCGCCTACGCTTCACGACAGCTTAAACCCCATTGAAAAGAAGAATTATCCCACGCATGATCTTAGCTCGCGCGTGGTTTTTGATTTAAAGATAGCGGGCACTATTTGTATTGTACTACCTGCGAAGTTTACACCGACCACAAAAGCCTTAAGTTAACCTTTTTACCCAGATAGGAATTGAACATGCCTGGCGGTAGCGTCGGTGTTAGAGTTAATTAAAGACTATTGATTTTTACAGATCCATTATCATCCTGGGTATAGGCCAACACGGTTGCAGATGCTCTTAGCTGGAAAAATATGGGAGATGCCAAACCTGTTACGGAGCAAAGGGAATTGGTAAATGAATTGGATAAAATGAGGTGGAATTCAAGATACATGGGCAGGAGACAGTCCTAGCAGCAGTAATGCTCAACCGACTTTACTTGAAGAGATTAAGTTACATCAAATGGGAGGATGACATTTCTAAGAAGGTATGTGAATGAGTTAGAGACAAAACCACAATCGGTGTTCAGTTTAGTGGATTCGGTGCTCAAAATTTCAAAATCGAGCTATGTGTCCCTAATGTGTTGGAACTTTAAACGGAAATTGATGGAAAGAAGCACACGCCCAAGATTTCCATGCATCCGGGAAGTACTAAAATGTACCAGGGATTTGAAACAAAATTTTTTGGTGGCCCAAGCATGAAAAAGGAGATTGCAGACTTGTCTCTAAGTGTTTGCCAAGTGTCAGCAAGTGAAAGCGGGAGCATCCAAAGACCAGCCAGGATTATTTACAACCCCTTCCAATCCCGGAATGGAAGTGGGAACAATCTAACCATGGATTTTTGTTGTGGGATTACCTACGGACACCTCGGGGTATAAATTCTATATGGGTCATTGTCGACCGATTGACTAAGTCCCCCACTTTCACCAGTGAAGACTCAGTACAATGCAAGATAAACCTTGGCGGTCATTTATGTGAATGAAATTGGTTAAGACTGCATGGTGTACCAGTCTCGATTATATCGGATAGGGATCGAAGTTTCGTTTCCAGATTCTGGCAAAGTTTACAAGAAGCCCAGGTACAGAATTAAAGTTCAGGCACATCTTTCCATCCTCAGACTGCACGGTCAATCCGGATTGTGAGAACGATACAAACTCTGAAGATATGCTCGGATGTGTGTTCTAGAGTTTCAAGGAAAGTTGGGAAACCCATACCGCTGGTTAGAGTTCGCATACAACAATAGTTACCACTCAAGTATTACAATGGCACCCTATGAAGCTTTGTATGGAAGGACCGTGTCGTTCTCCTGATATATTGGGCTTAAAGTTGGAGAATAAAATCCTTGCTACGGCCTGAAATTGTTCAGTTGACAACTGAAAAAGTCAACGTTTATTCGGGAAAGATTAAAACGGCTCAAAGTAGACAAAAAGTATGCGAGATAACCGACGGAGAGATTTGGAATTTGAAGTGGACAGTTGTAGACACTCCCATTTTTGACCAACCTCAAGACTCAGATGTTCACCGGTTGAGCGCTTGGTGATGTTGCATTAATGTGCCGTTCAGAAGTTTACAGAGTCATGGCCGTGAGCCCCGCCTCTAGACTTCTGAACCCTCTTCTGTGCCTTGCCTCGGTTGCGAACCAGACTCGGTTCTTTGTTTCTTTTTCCTGACAGGGGGGGAGAGGTCCGTTAAGGACCAATCTCCTCAGTGCCCGGCTACATTTTGTGGCCGTCTTAGCCATTTTGCCCATTTCGGTAGTCCGGTTTCCGATTTTTCGAGGACCGTTGGCCGTGTGTTGCCTCGCGTTCGGACCGCCAACCATTTCTCTGTTTGCTTTGATTTTTTGGCCATACTTCTTATTTGCTCCCTTTGAGGGACACTGGGTCTGAGAAAACCCACTTCGTGGCCGAATGCCACTTTCGGTGCTTAAACACCCATTTTCGGGACCCCGAACTGCGCGTTTTGGTCCCCGAACATTCGTTTTTGCATCGGTTCTTTGTTCATTTTTTGGCACGGTTACCCTGTTTCATCACCGGTAAAGGTCACTGGAGGGTGGGAGGCCAGCAATATCTTAGCAACCAGTTATATTTTCCATTTTTCGCCCTCCGACGCCCGTTTTTCTCACTTCCGGGCAATGTTGAACACCTTGGGCCACTTTCTTGAACTTTCAAACCACATATTTGTGATGTACACACTTGGAGGATCCTAAAAGTTGGTGGCGGCCAGTAATTCCACCTGACCCTTTTTGACCCCCCCTAGAAGTGGCTTGTTGTCCCTCCTTGCTTCATAGCTTGCCAATTTTTGAACTATAGGGTTGTGTTGTACACACATGGGAGGACCCTTAAAAAGTGGTTGGCGGCCATTTAATTCAAACTTGACCCTTTTGACTTCCCTATCCGGCCGGCTAGGGAGGTGGCCGGCCGGCCACCTGGAGCTCCAAAAACTGGCCGGCCATGATCCTCTCAATTTGCACTTTACAGCCTGTCTTATTTAGCTGTTTCCTCCAGAAAACATCTGTATCCGGGGGATATTTTGTGGGAAAAGCCTTGCGTTCCTTTTCCCCCACCCTTTCCTTCCATGCTCCCCTCCTTTTTCGGTCCTTATAACCAGCTGCAAGCATTGTATTGCGGGGCTTAGAAAAAAATCATCTTCAAGCTTGTAAACAAAATCCTCCTCCATCTCTCTCATTTTTCCATGAAAACCCTCCAAGTCCTACACCACCATTTCTTCTACACCACCAAGCTCTACCACCACCACTCCATTCCAGCAGCAAGGGGAAGGAATTCCAGCAGCTAAGAGGCAACAAATTTTGGTCCAAGAAGTTGCTAGAAGGTTGGCTCTAGCAAGGTGTGGAGTTGCCATTTCCCTCTTTCTAGCCTCAGTTCTTGCAACATTTCTTAGCCTCTCTTTTCTTGTATGTTTGAGCTCCGACCAAAAAAATGTAAAGCGTTTCATTTTTTTTGAGCTCAATTTTCATTCTCATTAAGGCTCAAACCCTGTTTGATCCCCCATCTTGCATTTGCTTCAATATCCTCTTGAATTGTCAATTCTTGCATGATATTTTTAGCTTGTGTGTGATCTGTTTTGGGAGCATTGATATAAAACTGTAAGTAGGCTTTATTTGAGCCCCTCTTCAACATGAAGAAGGCTCATCCTGTTTGGGACCTCATATTTCCACTTGTTCAAAATTGTATTCCACCTTTGGTCCCCATTTTTTTCCCATGACTTGGCAGCCCCTTGCTGCTTCTGTTTGGTCATTTTACAGAGGCAGAAAAGCGTCTTATTTTTTGGGGCCCATTCTGTCATGTTTCATTAAGGGCCTTTCATGGTTTGAGGGCATCTTTTTATACAGCTTTATGTTATATCTCTCTTTTAATCCCCATTTTTGGCATATTTGTTAGCTATACTTGCTTACATTTTTGGCATTTACAGAACTGGAAAATAGTCTTTTTTTGACCACCATATTCATGATCGTTTCATTTAAGGGTCTTTGGCTTGTTTGATGATATGACTTCTGTTATATCTTTGTGTTTTAACCTCTTTTGGCCCCTATCTTGCATGGCATTTTGAGCATGTTTATATACTGTTTTGGGTCCGGCCATAAACGTAAATGTTGCATATTTTTGGTCCCTCATCAGTGTTGTAGAAGAGCTTTTTTTTTTTTTGGGCTTTTTATTTACCACTTCCTTCCTTTGGCCACCTTTTGTCCCTTTTCTTGCTTAGGAGTGCAGCCATACCTGTGTTTGTTTTTGGATTTTCACAGTTCTGAAAAAGATCATATTTTGGGCCCCTCTTCAACTGTTGTTGAAGGGCCCTAATCTGTTTGGGGACAGCAGCTGTGTGAGCTTGCTTCTTTATCGCTCTTTTAATCCCCATTTTTGCATGCTTGTTTTGCCCTATTTTTTCTGCTGTTTGGCCATGCTTTGAACTGGAAAAGTTCTTATTTTGGGGCTGCCTTGCTTCTGTCTTTCATTCCATGTGCCAATTATTGCATGCTTGGTATAGCTATAGGCCATTTCGGGTGCCAAAAATTCATGTTTTCGGACTTCCATGCATCGGTGTGTACTTTCGCCTCATTTCGGGGCTGTTTTCCCCCACATTTCAGTGCTGAAATTCCATTAGCATGTTTTCATATCATTTCCATGTCATTGCATTGCGTATGCCATTGCCTCGGTTTGCGTGCCCGTGTGCACGCATTTCGAGGCACTTCATTTTCAATCCACCGGCCTCTTATGTGAGTGTGGCTGAGGCTCTCTCATATTAGTATAAGTCCACGTTGCATTTTATATGCCATTTCCATGCTATTGCATTGCGTATGCCATTGCCCCGGTTTGCGTGCCGTGTGCATGCATTTCAAGGCACTTCATTTTCATCCACCGGCTCTTATGTGAGTGTGGCTGAGGCTCTCTCATGTTAGGTAAGTCCATATTACATTTTCATGTCATTTGCATTGCGTATGTCATTTTCTCGGTTTGCGTGCCCGTGTGCACGCATTTCGGGACATCTCATTTTCATAAGCATGTGTGCTATGCTAGGCTGTATCTTAGTTGCATTCATGCATATCATGCATATTATTGCATCGTGTTCGGGATAGAAGTTAGCCCGGGCACGGGAAACGAGGTGCGTTTCGTACTCTGAGTGACGGATACGTGTCTCAATTCCCTAGTCACTGACACTCCGGATCATCCATGATGGAGTTAGGTTCTTGTTGTGTTTATACATGCATTCATTCTATATTGAGTTTGCACCATTTCGACTCCTCTGCCATCATGCATCGATATGTGTGATGGTGGCACGAGGATCGAGGCCATGCATATATCTGTGAAAATACATTGCTATGCCCCTTTCCTGCTCTCTATTGCAAGCAAAAATGAGAATTAGCCAACTTTTCGGGGTCTGGCACGCTTTCAAGAATAACTGCTAAACAAAGGCTAATGGGGGCATCCGGTGGATTTTCGCGCAAGGCAGCCCAGACATACATCATTCATCAGAAGCAAAGCAGTCCCTGGCTTGCACGCCAATTTCCACAGCTTTCTTAGTTAATTTGTAAATTAATTAGGAATTGTATATTATTTGGACTGTATTATTTGGGACTGTACTATTCTTTCATTTGGACTGTATTATTTATTTGGACCTTCTGTGCGAGGCATAACTGTAATAAGTGTGCGTGTGTGTGTTGTATGTCTTCCAACCCCACATCTTTCTCCCTTTTATTTACCAGCTTATGATGGTTAGATTAGGACATATTTAAATTAGCATATAGTATGACAGCATGTTTGCATCATTCATCTGTTTTGCATGCACCGGGCTCGGCGCATCACACTAACTTCATTGTATTTTCAAATTCCAAATTGAATACATGTTAGCTGTAGCATTCCATATGCCATGTTTAGAATAGCCGAGCCTGCTATAGTTTGCATTCTTGCATGTGTTGCATTAGGCATTTCTGTTATACTTAGGATCATGCATGATTTCTAATAAAACTTCTTTTTTGGCTTGAGTACTCGGTAAGTTTTATGCTTTAGCATCCTTGCATGCGTGTGAGTGACTGCCATGATAGCATGCTTACCATGAGGCTATATGCTTATGTGATATAACTGGCTTGAATGCCTGTGGGTGAAGGTTGGGTTACTGGATTGGAATAAATCATCAACTGTTAGTTTTTAACCCCACTAGAAAGTGGCAAAACCATCTTTTCTAAAGCCCACCTGCGGGGGTGGCAAAATTTGCATTTTAAGCCTACTTGCGAATAGCAAACCATCTTCAAATAAACAAACATGAAATGTTTTGTTCTAATTTAGGTGACCCAGTCTATACTTATATGCTGTGTGCATCACATAGTAACCTAGGCTAATAACCGGAATAAGGATACACAAAGTTTTCAAAAATAGATATCACGGTAGTAGAGGCCGGTCTCTGACCGGGCAAGCGGGGGTGCTCACGAAGTGACCTTCCCCAATCGTACCCAAGTTCCCGAGCCGAGGTAACTTTGGTGATGACGGACACGTGGCCTTTGGCACCGAGTCAGGGTTCCTAACCTAAATTTCCCATTAAAAAACATTAAGGTGGCGACTCTGTATCTGGCAAAGCAGTCCATGTTTGGCACTTCTTTCAAAATCTGTTTTCTCAAAACGATTTTCCGGATTTGGACTCTTTGGTTCAGACTTAGAACCGTGACAAATTTGAGAGTCCTGAGCTGAAGTGACCCCAAAATGAACAGAACGGGAGCTCGTTCCTCCCGGGGCGTTCGGGGGACGTCTACAACAGTCACGTCTTTATAAAAGTTACTCCGATGAAAGGCCACCCAAGATTCGGGAAAATGGGGAAGTTAACGCCCCGCTACGTCGGTCCCTTTCAAATTTTGGAAAGGGTGGGTCTGGTAGCTTACCGGGTTGCCCTTCCGCCATAAATGAGTCAAGTGCATAATGTGTTTCATGTCTCTATGCTTCGGGGGTATGTTGCGGATCCGTCTCATATTATTGATCATCACCAAATTGAACTCGATGATAAGTTAACTTATGAGGAGAAACCAATCCGCATTTTGGATCGGCAAGTGAAACAATTACGAAACCGAGAAATTCCAATGGTAAAAGTGGAATGGCAAGAACATTACGGAACCGACGCAACTTGGGAAAGAGAAGAAGAAATGCAACATCAGTATCCACATTTGTTTCTACACTGAGGTAAAACAAGTTTGGAGGACCAAACTTATTTAAGGGGGGGAGAGTGTAATAACCCGACCCTCGTACATGTTCTTTATTATATTTTCGGATCCTATTTTGTGATTTTGAATGCTTACTGTGGAATCCTATGGGAAATTTAAATTAAGTAAGTAAACCATATGATTATGGATGTCTATCTGTTCAGCAAGAAAAGTATATATTACATGAGAACGCTTAGATCAGAAATTTGAAGCCTTAGAGGCTTAATTATCTTAAATTGATTTCACATATGTAATCAGCATAATTTTTAAGTAATATTAAGCGATTCTGTGAAATTTCAATTTCGGATGTTTAAACGATTAAATTTTTGTCCTTAGTCAACCTATACATACATATATGCTTATAAAGCCCTCATTGAGTAAGACTTAGCAAATTTCCATAGCATCTTCTTGGGAAGAAAAGGGAAAAGGGGATAAGAGCAAGGAGGAATTGAGATTGAAGCTAAGGTGAATTCAACTTCCCTAGTCTAATTCTCCTCCTCAATTTGAAGTAGTAAGATTTGGCTATGGTATGAGCTAAGTGTGATAAAAGTTTGGAAACATGTGTATGTTGAAGACTTGATATGATAATCCTACTATTTGTGCATGTTGGACCAATTCAAGTTATTTGATTAAGACCATCCTCTTGCTCCTTATTTATCGATTGATATCCATGTTTATGCCATGTTTTGTGTGTTATGTATGTGTGTATAAAGTTAGGAGCTTCAAGAATGATGATATGTGGATGAACTTCTATGTTTGCTCCAAATCAATTGAGTTATATTCATGAGCCCAATTCAAGTTAGATGAATTTTGGTGTGTTGTATTTATAATTTATATGTTTTTAGCCTTGATTTAGCACCTAGAAGTTTCAATTTAGAGTCCTGAAAACACTCCTAAAAGCATGGAATTTTTATAGCAAATTTTGGACTGGAAGTGCAGAATCGCCGCACGTGCGGGAGTCATGGCCGCACGTGCGGGAAGTGCTGCCGCACGTGCGGGGGTTGTGGCCGCATGTGCGGGAGAAAGGCAATTTTGGGGCTTTTGTTCTGCCTAAAAGGCACGTGCGGGACCTCAGGGCCGCACGTGCGGGGCCAACTGCAGCACGTGTGGGGCTCACAGCCGCACGTGCGGCTCATGCTGAAAAATACTGTTTGCTCCGTTTTGCGTGTAGAACCCTCTAATGTTGTCGGAATATGTATTTGATGCCTTTTAATATGTATAAATTCCTTCGAAGTAAAACAAAACAGAAAGTAATTTGATATGAAAAGGAAACTAAATTGTAAGGGTTGAATGTGTGCAGGGCACACTCCGAGAGGAACAAGCACATCATCGCAACACTGTGAGTAGTAGTATCATTATCTTCTTTACATATGACTAATGATTTTCATTAGCATTTCGTTTACGCGACTATGTTAATGTCTCAAGTACGCAACTATGATTAATGTTTCAAGTATGTATGTTAATGCTCAAGTATGTTCCAAGTATGTAAAGAATGAAAGGGGAAAGATAAAATACCTTTGTTCTATAAGACTCTGGGCCTACGGCCATTCAATATAAGTTATTATTATATGAAACAAAGTGTTACATGGAACTAAGTGCTACGACGTGAGCCACCTCTAGAATCCGTGTGAGACACCTCTTGAGTTCGTATAAGTATGGTTTCAAGGGCTTTATGCCACTTTCAAGGGCTTCAATGCCAACAAGTTACAAGGGACTTGTGCCACACGTTTCAAGGGCCATAGTGCCATATGTTACAAGGGCTTTGTGTTACCATGTTTAAGGGCCTTGTGCCACTATGTTCAAGGGCGTACTTACCGGAAATTGTAAAAGTGTATGATGCTAAGTTATGATCTAATTGTAACTGTTGGATTTGGACTATGGTTCTCCTTGTGTTACGGTATTTCTTTCCATTATTCTGACTTTGCCCAAATTTGTATGTGTGGTTTTGAGTCCATATAACATTATGAATTTGATATGTTTACGGAAATAGAGAGTACTAAGAACAAATGTGAAGCTAGTGACTATATGCTTACGCAACTTATTATGCTTGTTGGAATGATGCATACCTTGTTAAATGGACTGAACCTTGTGGATGGCTTTGGTATTTAATTTCATGATGCATTATATGATATGAATCTAATTACATAATTGATTTTTGTGACGATGATAGACAGTTTGGGTTACCAGCTTATCCCTAAGTGACTTATAATATGGGACTTATCAAGTAATGGGATTTGCATATGAACATAGCAAAGAACATATGGCAGTTTGGGTTACCAGCTTATCCCTAAGTGACTTATAATATGGGACTTATCAAGTAATGGGATTTGCATATGAGCATAGCAAAGAACATATGGTGATTGAAATTAATGCATACTGTGGAATGTATGAATTCTGTGTCTAGGAAAACGAAATCTACTATACTTTTAAGAATTGTATGTTCTGTATTTGGGCATTAACACTGTGGAACTTATTGATGGGGAGATATTGAAATGATAGACCCTACCTACTGAGGATTTTTTGTCTTACATATTCTGCAATGGACTCGTGTAATCTTATCTTCCTTATCGCAATAAGTGTAGGATTACCCTGTGAATTGTTCGAACCAAAGTATGTAAATACTTATGAAAGAATTGAACAATAATGTGAGACTGAGATTTCTACTTTATCATATGGCAAAACAAGTTTGGAGGACCAAACTTATTTAAGGGGGGGAGAATGTAATAACCCGACCCTCATATCTGTTTCTAGTATATTTTCGATCTGTTATTCTGTGCATTTACTTGCTTTTTGTGAAAAGTGATTTATATCTGTGGCATTTTTATTAGTGTATTTCAAACCTCCCTATTTTGTTTTGGGCTATCTATTGTGGTGGTAATATGATGGTAAAGTAAGATTGGATCAAAAACTTTAATTTGAATAATTCGTTTACGACCAACCGTCACTCTTTTGCCCTTTTCTTGTTCCACACTTGGAATTTGGATGTGAGGTTAGAACCATTGGAAAGTTTACTTTTGGGGCTTCAATTTGGGCACAACAATGACCTAAAACGGAGTCCGGATGAGAGAGTTACGCCTGTTTGAAGTTTTCATATTTGTGCTGGAAGTAGGACCGCACGTGCGGGAAATGCGGCGCACGTACGGCGATGTGCGGGGCAGCAGCTCAAAAACGTGATTTTTGAGTCATTTCTTAGATTTTCTTTTCCTCTCTTCTTCTTCCCTCTTCCATGTCCGAAACCCTAGCTCCCAAAACCTTGATTTCCTCCACTTTTCTTAACAAATCAACCATGGATCTTGCATCAAGGATGGAGAATAAGAGGAGTTCACCACTTTCTACCGAATGGAATTCCGAAATTTTTGAGGTATGTTGGGGTTCTATTATGGGGTTTAGAGTATGGCTTATGGGTTATGGACCTAGGGTGCCTAATAAATGAGAAGATTTGGAATAAAAAGTAATGGGTTAAGAAGATTTACAATTCTATTTGAAATTTGTAGATTTCTTAGAAACCCTAGGTTGGTTTTTGATGATAATCCATGATTTGGCCCAAATTGATAGTTGAATCATGAAAGTGGTAGGTTGAATTAGATGTGTTCAAGTTTAATTGGAATTTGGTTATGTTTGAAAATTATGTTTAAATTTTGCGATTGAACTTTGTTAAATGCATTGTAAATTATGTTTTAATAAAAGGGAAATTGGGGGAAAAGATTTATTGATAATGTGGATGATATAAATTCGATTATGGAATGTTGAAATGGAATTTAAGAATTCCTTTTGACATATGTTGAATTGTGATGATTATGTGGGATGGTATTAACTATGTTGATATTAATTTTTGTGACCTAAAATGTGAAGTTTTCAAGAATGGGTTTAATCCCAAATCATTTTACTAAATATTTGTGGGCTTGCTTAGTTATTAAACCAAGAGAATGATTTAATAGGATTTCTTATGGGGATGGGGAAATGTTTGGTTTTTGGTGAAAACACTTGAAATTTAAGGAGTTTTGGGGAACATGGAAATGTTCATAAAAATCCTTTCTTTCTTTGAGTAGAAGATGAATGGGTGTAAATTCCATAATGTGTTTTGTAAGACTAGTAATCTTATATATATATATATATATATATTGAGTTAGAGAAGTAGGTTTGAAACTTCATGCTGCAAAATATTGTTTGCTCTGTTTTACATGCTTAACCCTCTGGTATTTCTGGAATTTGTGTTTGATGCCTTACTGTATAAGTTGTGTACACGTGTAGGGCATAACCTGAGAAGGACGAGCATTCCGTTATAGCACTGTGAGTAATAGTACTCTAATGCACATTATTTACCGTTAATAATGATTCTTATTAACATCTTGTTCCCCGTGGTCAATTAAGTTAACATGTATGTGGAACGAGAATTAGTGTGAACTTATGTAAACATTGAAGGATTTGGCACACACTGACATGATACAGATATCTACCTAGAGTGGATCATCAAAACGAATAATTGGATAAGACTACAGGTTGTTTTGTACGTTAATAACCATTATGAAATTATGTTAAATATCAGATGAACCTCTGAATGACTCAATCCGGAGAAAGAATTGAATGTCAATAACACGATTATGTGACCCACGTTATGATGCGAATGGCTCCACTCTTATTAATGTAATGGAGCATTTACCTTCTGTTTATTGTTAATAGTGTTGTTCTATTATTGTGGGACAATTATGTCACCTTATGAGAAACCATGGGAAAATCTAAGAGCATTACTGGGTACTACGTTCTGTTTATTATTGATAATGGATACTAGCACACTGTTATCTGTAAGTCAGTTGTATGAATTCATAACGAACAAGGGAAATGTAAGTGTATTACGAGATTATGGTATCTGCGTATCTCTGGACTCGTTTAATATGTACTAACATTCTGTTATCTGTGAACTAGAGGTAGTAATTCATGACAAACAAATGGAATGTGACTGCATTATGAAGTTCAATCTTGTACTAACATTCTGTTATCTGTGAACTAGAGGTAGTAATTCATGACAAACAAATGGGATGTGACTGCATTATGAAGTTCAATCTAGTAATAGTTGCAATTAGCACTCTGTTGAACGTAACGTAACTATGTTACCTCATGTGAATAATTAGAAGGAACTATGTGCTTCTGTGTGAACTTACGAGGCCGAGGGCCAACTTGTGAATTTGTGAACTTATGAGGCCGAGGGCCAGCTTGTGAAATTATGAATATTGTGAAATCTATGAACTTATGAGGCCGAGGGCCAACTTGTGAATTTGTGAACTTATGAGGCCGAGGGCCAGCTTGTGAAATTATGAATTTGTGAAATCTATGAACTTATGAGGCAAAGGGCGAACTTGTGAATTTGTGAACTTATGAGGCCGAGGGCCAGCTTGTGAAATTATGAATATTGTGAAATCTATGAACTTATGAGGCCGAGGGCCAACTTGTGAATTTGTGAACTTATGAGGCCGAGGACCAACTTGTGAAAATATGAATCTATGAGGCCGATGGCCAACGTGTGAAACTATGAATTCAAAGGGCCAAGGGCCAAGTTGTGAAGTTATGAATCCCAATTATGAATCTATCAAGCCAAAGGCTAATTGTGAATATGTGAACCCACCAGGCCAAGGGCCGGTCTGTGAATTTGTGAACCAACAAGACCGTTCTGACGTTGGTACGGAACCAGATTAACTACCTGTCTTTTATATTATATACACTCTGATATGCATTATAATTCAAGTTGAACATTGAGTTATTCACGTACTATTATTCACTGAGGTTATCTCACTATGTATTTTGTCTGATTCCGTAGGTCCTGCGTTTGGAGGTCAGCCTCAACTTTTCATGCTCGTCTTCCTTGTTAGCCTCTGTGTGTCCAAGCATTTGGGTGAAGCCTACCCGTTTGGTGAAGTTTTGGCTTAGATTCTGATTGTCTATTATATGTTGTAACTTCTAATGTTTTTTTTTATTATTATACGCCCAAACACGGGTGGGGTTGTATATGTGTATGTAACTATTATTATTTGTCTTTTTGTGATCCTGGCATGATAGTGGTCGCTCAATGGATGTAGCTCTTTCCTTGCATGTTATTATATAAAATTTATGTTTCCACTCAGGCCCCATATGTTATATATAACAGGTTAAGTGTCCGTTTTTGAAGTGGTCATGCCCAAACTTCTAGGGGCGGGTTTGGGGCGTGACACTTACTGTGGAATCCTATGGGAAATTTAAATTAAGTAAACCATATGATTATGGATGTCTATCTGTTCAGAGAGAAAAGTATCTGTTACATGAGAACGCTTAGATCAGAAATTTGAAGCCTTAGAGGCTTAATTATCTTAAATTGATTTCACATATGTAATCAGCATAATTTTTAAGTAATATTAAGCGCTTCTGTGAAATTTCAATTTCGGATGTTTAAACGATTAAATTTTTGTCCTTAGTAAACCTATACATACATATATGCTTATAAAGCCCTCATTGAGTAAGACTTAGCAAATTTCCATAGCATCTTCTTGGGAAGAAAAGGGAAAAGGGGATAAGAGCAAGGAGGAATTGAGATTGAAGCTAAGGTGAATTCAACTTCCCTAGTCTAATTCTCCTCCTCAATTTGAAGTAGTAAGATTTGGCTATGGTATGAGCTAAGTGTGATAAAAGTTTGGAAACATGTGTATGCTGAAGACTTGATATGATAATCCTACTATTTGTGCATGTTGGACCAATTCAAGTTATTTGATTATGACCATCCTCTTGCTCCTTATTTATTGATTGATATCCATGTTTATGCCATGTTTTGTGTGTTATGTATGTGTGTATAAAGTTAGGAGCTTCAAGAATGATGATATGTGGATGAACTTCTATGTTTGCTCCAAATCAATTGAGTTATATTCATGAGCCCAATTCAAGTTAGATGAATTTTGGTGTGTTGTATTTATAATTTATATGTTTTTAGCCATGATTTAGCACCTAGAAGTTTCAATTTAGAGTCCTGAAAACACTCCTAAAAGAATGGAATTTTTATAGCAAATTTCGGACTGGAAGTGCAGAATCGCCGCACGTGCGGGAGTCATGGCCGCACGTGCGGGAAGTGCTGCCGCACGTGCGGGGGTTGTGGCCGCACGTGCGGGAGAAAGGCAATTTTGGGGCTTTTGTTCTGCCTAAAAGGCACGTGCGGGACCTCAGGGCCGCACGTGCGGGGCCAACTGCCGCACGTGTGGGGCTCACAGCCGCACGTGCGGCTCATGTTGAAAAATACTGTTTGCTCCGTTTTGCGTGTAGAACCCTTTAATGTTGTCGGAATATGTATTTGATGCCTTTTAATATGTATAAATTCCTTCGAAGTAAAACAAAACAGAAAGTAATTTGATATGAAAAGGAAACTAAATTGTAAGGGTTGAATGTGTGCAGGGCACACTCCGGGAGGAACAAGCACATCATCGCAACACTGTGAGTAGTAGTATCATAATCTTCTTTACATATGACTAATGATTTTCATTAGCATTTCGTTTACGCGACTATGTTAATGTCTCAAGTACGCAACTATGATTAATGTTTCAAGTATGTATGTTAATGCTCAAGTATGTTCCAAGTATGTAAAGAATGAAAGGGGAAAGATAAAATACCTTTGTTCTATAAGACTCTGGGCCTACAGCCATTCAATATAAGTTATTATGATATGAAACAAAGTGTTACACGGAACTAAGTGCTACGACGTGAGCCACCTCTAGAATCCGTGTGAGACACCTCTTGAGTTCGTATAAGTATGGTTTCCAGGGCTTTATGCCACTTTCAAGGGCTTCAATGCCAACAAGTTACAAGCATGATCATCGTCAATGTATCAACTTGTAAGTTACCCATGATTCTGTATAAGAATTGCATATACACTCTTAACACTGTGAAGTTGGTTGTTCTGACCTATTAATGTTCGGGTCATCGTTAAAATGAACGTTCTGCTAATTGCAAGACAAGTATATCGATTTGTAATGAATCAATGAACCAATGAACCATGAGGAAATCTAAACGCATCATTAGGTCATACGTTGTTTACTGTTAATAGTTAATGTTAACATTCTGTTATCTGCGAGTTAGCAGTATTGGTTCATGACAACAGAATGGAATGTAGGTACACTATGGTATAATGGTAATCTAAAGAACTGAGAATGCCCTGTTTCTATTTATCCGTTCTATTTCTGCTATGTTATGACATGATATGAGTGATTCAGGGGAACAGTGTGAAGCTATGGAAACATCAAAAGAATTGGTGAAGTTATGAATCTATGTGAATGTGTGAATGTGTGAACCCATCAGGCCAAGGGCCACTCTGTGAATGTGTGAACCTATCGAGTATGGAACAAAGTGCTGTACGGAACTAAGTGCTGCCATGCGAGTCACCTCTAGAATCCGTATGAGCCACCTCTTGAGTCCATCATACATATGTGAACTAGGCTTAAAGCCGATGTGAAAGTCATGAGGCCTATGGCCGTTCTATGAAAGTTGTGAAGCTTATAGCTATTCTGTAACATTTGTGAGGCCTATGGCCAATTTGTGATATCTGGGTCTATGGCCATTCTGTATGATCCGTTAGTATGAAACAAAGTGCTGTACGGAACTAAGTGCTGCCATGCGAGCCACCTCTTGAGTTCATACATACATGATAAGGGCTTTACGCCATTCTGTTAAGGGCTTTATGCTATTCTGATAAGGGCTTTATGCAACTCTGTTCAAGGGCTTGAAACCATTCTGTTTAAAGTTAACACTAGAAATAATTACAGGATAAGTTGACTATATGCTCTCTGCACTTATACATGTCCATTGCCATTCACGTTAAATGTTAAATTGTTTATGTATTACTATTCACTGAGCTTGGCTCACTTTATGCTATGTCTGTTTCTGTAGGCGCCCCACCTGGAGGTCAGTCTTAACCCATGGCTTCCATTCCTCCTTGGTCAACCTCAAAGTGTCCAGGCACCAAAATGAAGGCAGCTCATTTTACAGAGTTTTGTTAAGCGTTTAGTTTTGTACCCTGATGGTCTGTTTAAGGTTAAAGTGTATATAATTCTTTTACCCTCCAATGTTTCTGTTATACACCAATCTTGAGGGCTGGGTCTGTATATGCATGTGTACATAGCTAAATTCTTCGAGGCATGTCTCTGTATGTCTATTTGCCATATGTTCTGTTTGTGATCCTGGCATAGTAGCGATGGCTCAATGGATGATTTGTACGTTGTTATATAAGATTAAATGCTTCCGTTCAGGCCCCATATCTTATATACATCGAGTTAAGTGTCCGTTTTTGAAGTGGTCATGCCC
>NW_021027469.1:291530-307711 GCF_004153795.1 Camellia sinensis
CCCCCAGTGGAATACCACCACTTCCAATGCCCTCCGGTGATGACTTTTGCGGCGTCACGCCCATTTGCTTATCGAGTTGTTGTAAATTTGTTTATCGAGTTGTATTTCACATTCCTTAAGCCTTTGTGTTGCTTATCTAGTTGTACTCGCTCTTGGCTAGCTAATCGTTTCTTTGTTTATCGAGTTGTAAGTCGGTTCACTACCTGATTATTACGATGCAAGTACTCGATTTTCAAACCAAGTTCAATTTTGTTCACATTGCTATGTGATACCATGCGATGCGATGCATAGAAAGCACAAATGTAACACATTTTTGAACAAAATAGCTGTTCCACTTCCCTCATGTATTTTGCAAAATACACACTTTCAAAAAAGTAAAACCTGCCTGAGGCAGTACAATATGCTTAAACTACCAGTAAAAAGAAAAGTAAAGCAAAAGGAGAGCAGGGCAGCAGAGTATCGCGATTGATACCGGTAACCTCCCCTTGCGGTCAATGCACCTCCCGCGCCTTTGTTCGGGTCAACTATGTGGTTTGGCACCTTCATTACTCGAGATAGTGCAAGGAAGTGCACTTTCGGAACATTAGTAGGCCTTCGAGTTGACCTCAGGCCATATCTTCTATGAGCGATGCCCGGTGCGTGCGAAGAGCACCCCTCCCCGTATCCTTTTTGTCTCTTGCGAATTCTGCAAATCGCTTCAATCATACTGTGTTGCAGTACTTTGCATTTCAAATTTCATGAGTAATATGTCTTTACCATGCTTCAGAATTGAATCTGCCCCTTCAAGTTCCTTTTTATACACATTGCATGCGTTGTCGCGTTATGCTTTACTTACATGTGTTCAAGTTACTTTTTACACACATTGCATGCATACGTACATGCTTTACTTACATGTGTTCAAGTTCCTTTTTATACGCATTGCATGCATTGTCGCGTTATGCTTTACTTACATGTGTTCAAGTTACTTTTTACACACATTGCATGCATACGTGCATCGCCTTACTTACATGTGTTCAAGTTCCTTTTTATACACATTGCATGCGTTGTCGCGTTATGCTTTACTTACATGTGTTCAAGTTACTTTTTACACACATTGCATGCATACGTGCATGCTTTACTTACATGTGTTCAAGTTCTTTTTTATACACAATGCATGCGTTGTCGCGTTATGCTTTATTTACATGTGTTCAAGTTACTTTTTACACACATTGCATGCATACGTGCATGCTTTACTTACATGTGTTCAAGTTCCTTTTTATACGCATTGCATGCGTTGTCGCGTTATGCTTTACTTACATGTGTTCAAGTTACTTTTTACACACATTGCATGCATACGTGCATCGCTTTACTTACATATGTTCAAGTTCCTTTTTATACACATTGCATGCGTTGTCGCGTTATGCTTTACGTACATGTGTTCAAGTTACTTTTTACACACATTGCATGCATACGTGCATGCTTTACTTACATGTGTTCAAGTTCTTTTTTATACACATTGCATGCGTTGTCGCGTTATGCTTTACTTACATGTGTTCAAGTTACTTTTTACACACATTGCATGCATAGCTACATCGCTTTACTTACATGTGTTCAAGTTCCTTTTTATACACATTGCATGCGTTGTCGCGTTATGCTTTACTTACATGTGTTCAAGTTACTTTTTACACACATTGCATGCATATGTGCATCGCTTTACCTACATGTGTTCAAGTGCCTTTTTACACACATTGCATGCATACGTGCATGCTTTACTTACATGTGTTCAAGTTCTTTTTTATACACATTGCATGCGTTGTCGCGTTATGCTTTACTTACATGTGTTCAAGTTACTTTTTACACACATTGCATGCATACGTGCATCGCTTTACTTACATGTGTTCAAGTTCTTTTTTATACACATTGCATGCGTTGTCGCGTGATGCTTTACTTACATGTGTGCAAGTTACTTTTTACACACATTGCATGCATATGTGCATGCTTTACTTACATGTGTTCAAGTTCCTTTTTATACGCATTGCATGCGTTGTCGCGTTATGCTTTACTTACATGTGTTCAAGTTACTTTTTACACACATTGCATGCATACGTGCATCGCTTTACTTACATGTGTTCAAGTTCCTTTTTATACACATTGCATGCGTTGTCGCGTTATGCTTTACTTACATGTGTTCAAGTTCCTTTTTATACACATTGCGTGCGTACGTGCATGCTTTACTTACATGTGTTTGTAGCAAGCCCGCGGAGGGACCTCGCTACAGTTCGGACTCGATTTGTGTCACGGTTCTTAATCTGAACCAAAGAGTCCAAATCTGGCAAATCGTTTTGAGAAACAGATTTTTGAAAAGGTAGTGCCAAACATGGACTGCTTAGCCAAATACAGAGTCGCCACCTAAATATTTTTAAAATGGGGAAATTTAGGAAACCCTGACTCGGTGCCGAAGGCCACATGTCCGTCATCACCGGAGTTGTCTCGGCTCGGGAGCTTGGGTACGATCGGGGAAGGTCAGCTATGAGCACCCCCTTTCGCCCGGTCCGAAGACCGGCCTCTACTAACCGTGATATCCGTTTTTGAAAACTTTATGTGTTCTTAAACCAATTGTTAGCCTAGAATTACTATGTTATGCGCGCAGCAAACAAGTATAGACCAAATCGCCCAAATTGGAACAAAACATTTCATGTTTGTTTTGAAAATGGTTTGCTACTCGCAAGTAGGCTAAAATGCAGATTTTGCCACCCTCAAGTGGGCTTTTAGAGAAGATGATTTTGCCACTATCTAGTAGGCTTAAAACTCACAGTTTTAATGCATTATTCCAATTTAGGTAATTCAACCTCCATCCACAGGCATTCAAGCAGTTATATCACATAAGCAGCTAGCCTCATGGTAATCATACTGTCATGGCAACACTCACACGCATGCGATATGCTAAAGCATAAAAGCTTACCTAGTACTCCGAGCCAAAACAGAAACTAGTCAGTAATCATATACATGATCCTAGTTTATGTTAAAAATGGCTAATGCAACACATGCAAAGATGCACTCTAAACAGGCTCGGCTATCCCTAAAATGGCATATGAAATGCTACAAGTAACATGTATTCAATTTGGAATTGAAAAGTACAATGTAGTTTGTATGATGTACCGAGCCCGGTGCATGTCAACAAATGCATGAATGCACGCATGCATAGCATAAGGTATGCTAAAATAAATGTGCCCTAATCTACCATCATAAGCAGGTAAATAAAAGGGAAGAAAGAAGTGGAGGTTAGAAGACATGCACACCACGCACACACACTTATTACAGACACGCCCTCACTCAAAGGGACCAAAATAATAATACAGCCCAAATAATTATTACAAGACTTCTAGTCTAATCAAAAAAAGGTGCCAAAGGAAGATGGCCGCAGCCCCCGCCTCGGGATGCGTGAATAATGCACGTTCGATCCAACTTGCCTGGAAACTCATTGCCATAGCACTACTGCCTCTGTTTTCACTGCCTTTTCTTCTCTGAAAACTTGTCAAAGTCCCAGAGAACCTTCTATGAGCATTGCAGAACATCATCGGTTGGGAGGAATGGCCACCGGCCGTGTACAATATCCATCGGCTGGAGATAAAGCTATCGGCACTGAAGAAATGGCCGGTCGGCACTGAATGTTGCCGGTTGGCAGAAACTTCCTGCAGAAAACAGTTTTGACAGCAACAAAGGACATGCAGTGTATGGCATGAAATTTCAAGCAAATGTGTGCACCAACACATCCCTTATCATGCTTTTGACTCAAAGAGACATGGTTCTCAGTTCTCGAACCACCAATCGCGCATTTCGATGCGTGATGGTCCAAGAAACCAAGTATGCGCTTTGATTTCAAATGTCATGCAAACCAAACAAACACATAAAGCCCAACCTCTATCACATGATCAAGAGGCAAGGCATGCATGCCAATGCAATGCAACCTAGTCCGGCCGAGCTCCGGCGAAACCA
Organism: Camellia sinensis; assembly: GCF_004153795.1. Taxonomy (NCBI): domain Eukaryota; kingdom Viridiplantae; phylum Streptophyta; class Magnoliopsida; order Ericales; family Theaceae; genus Camellia; species Camellia sinensis. Next base: position 295,506 of record NW_021027469.1, read on the forward strand.
TCTACAATAAAGTAAAAGTAATGTTAAATATTTATTGGGGGAATATATTTCATGAAGAGTAGGCTATGGTAGAGTGGTTAGTGTGGTGATTGAGAGGTTTATGGTATCAAGGACTGGGGAGTGCAAGAAGAAAGGAATTATTTTTTGAAATATTGACCTTAATTACAGCGGTAAAAACATGCCGTATTTGGTCTATGTTACCGACCGTTTTTTTAGTCAGCTTTTAAAGACAGTAATTTACACTTCTTACGACGTTGTACCTTTTTTCGACACGCGCATAAAACGGCGGTACACAAAAACCGCTGTTATACCCCGTTAAAGCTTTAAACGGCGTTTTACAGACCTTTAAACGGCAGAGTAAAACCCGCCGCTAAAGCCCAATTATAGCGATAGTGTATGTTCTCCTCATTTGGTTAAGAGCCATTATGGATGCGTTCAATTAGCTTGAACTAATCTGCTGAAACACTGAGGATACGTCCCTATGTTTCTCCTCTTTGGATTAAGAGCATTCTGGATACATTCCAATGCTTATACCTTTCCAGAAACACTGGGATAACGTCCCTATTTCTCATCTTTGGTAAGAGCATTTGGAATTACTTCCAATGCTTGGAACCATTCTGAACACTGGATACGTCCTAAGTTTCTCCCTCTATTGGCTCTAAGGCATTTGAAATACACTCCAATGCTTATATCTAATTCTGAAAAAACGGGATACGTTCCCTATGTTTCCCCTTCTCTCTTGAACCCACTAGAAAATCCTTATGTTTCTTCTCCTTTTCTGAGACCGGATATGTCCCTGTTCTTTGCTCCTTTCCGAAACACGGGACATGTCTCTAGTTTCTGCCTGTCTTTTTCCGAAACACCGGAATATGTCCCTGTGTTTCTCCCTCTTTTTCTTTCAAACACCGGATATGTCCCTATTTTCTACTTTCCTTTTTTTCCCTTTTTTCGAAACACCAGGGACAGCTCCTAGTTTCTCCTTCTTTTCCGAAACATCGGATATGTCCTTTGTTCTCCCCCTTTGGTTAAGAACATTTCGGAATACGTTCCAATGTTCGCAAGCCATTCCGATACACCGGAGTACGTCCCTACGTTTTCTCCCTCGTTGGTTAAAGAGCATTCGGAATACGTCCAATGCTTGAACCATTCTGAAACCACCGGGGATACGTCCCTATGTTTCCCCTCTGTGGTTAAACGAGCATTCGGAATTACGTTCAATGCTGAAACCATTCCGAAACACCGGGGATACACCCTATGTTTCTTCCTCTTTTGTTAAGAGCAATCGAAATACGTTCCAGGCTTGAACCCATTCTGAAACACTGGATACGTCCCTATGTTCCCCTCTTTGGTTAAGAGCATTCGGAATTACGTTCCAATGCTTGGAACCATTCAAAACACTGGGATACGTCCCTATTGTTTTCCCTCTTTGTTAAGAGCATTTGGAATGTATCTCAATGCTTATACCTTTCGAAACCACTGGGATACGTCCCGTAGTTCTCCATCTTTTGGTTAAGAGCATTTGGAATACGTTCCAATGTTTGAACCATTCTGAAACCACTGGATACGTCCCTATGTTTGTCCCATCTCGGCTAAGAGCATATGAAAATACCTTCCAATGCTTATACCTTTCTGAAACACCGGGATATGTCCCTATGTTTCTCCCTCTTTGGTTAAGGCATTTGGAATACGTTCCAATGCTTTATTACCTTTCCGAAACACGCGTATATGTCCCTATGTTTCTCCCTCCTTTGGTTTTAAGGGCATTTGGAAAATACATTCCAATGCGTTATACCTTTAACGAAACACGTGGGATATGTCCCTATGTTTCTCCTTCGTTGGCTAAGAGCATTGGAATACGTTCTTATGTTTGAACCAATTCCGAAACACCGGATAATCCCTATGTTTTCTCCCTGTCCCCTTTCCTCACATGATTTCCAGCGTGTTGGAATTCATCTTAGCGTGCATGTGGCATGCACACCTCTTCACGCGTTGGATTTATGCGCAATCAGCGTTGCATTGTATGCACGCTCCTTTTCAAAACACCGGATATGTCGCTATGTTTCCCTCTTTTTTTTAGAGCATTTGGAACATGTTCAAGCTTGTGCCACTCTTTTCCTTTCGCGTGCAACGCCGACGGAATCTTTTTGGATCCACAGGTGTCACCATGGTCGCTCTAGTCTTTCCGCATGCGCATGTTGAGATTGTATGACCTTGTTCTTACCATCCCTTTCTGCATTGTAATGTAGTTTGGTTTCGCTGCATAAAAAACTGTCGAAATGTTATGCTTCGTTACAACTTTCTTTGCATGATCATAAGTATTGCTCGGCTTTGTGCATTGTCTTGATCGTTGCATGCTTTGTCTTGAGCTTCGCATGCTTTGGTCTAAGCCTTCGGCCTCATCAAAATGGTCGTCTCTGGGCTTTTGACATTCATTCCCGTCATTGTTATTGACTTTCGAGTTCGTCCAACGAGGGGCAACTGTAGAACCCCATTTTTGGACGTCCTCAAGACTTGGAGTCATCGTTTGAAACACTCGATGATCACCGCCATGTTTGTCGTTCTCTTTGAGTTTCTCGGAGGTTTTCGACTACGCGGCCTGCCTCAAAGACCTCTCGGACTTGTTTGTCTTGGTTTGGTTTTGCACCAACACTTGTGTTTTGCTTCTGAGGGTGGAATAGCTTGTAGGCCATCCCCCACCTCACAGGCCATGGCTGGAGGCCACCGGCCCTGTTTTCTTTCTATCGGCGCAAATGTGTAAGCCGATCGGCATTGTGATTGGTCGGCCGGCCACTGATTTTGCAATCGGCCACTTTTCTGGCCGATACCTTTTCTGAGGGGGTTTTGAAACTTTTGAACCCTTAAGTTTTAGCTTCGTTGAGGAAGCTTGAACCTTTTGAAACCCTTGGTTTTAGCTTCTTGAAAGAAGCTTGAACCTTTTAACCTTTGTTCTAGCTTCTCCCAGAAAGCTGAACCTTTGCTCCAAGCTTCTAAGGAGAAGCTTGCACCCCTTTTTGCGTTCTTGGAGAAGCTTGGCCCCTGTTGCTTTCTAGCTTCCTCAAGAAAGCTATGACCCATTTTTGCTTTACGCTTACTAAGAGAAGCTTGGCCCTTTGCCTCCAAGCTTCTAAGAGAAGCTTGGACCTTCGGTTCCTATATAAAAGAAGAGCCATCTTCCATTGCAAGGGGTTGAAAAAAAAAATGGGTCTAACGCACAAGAGTTGATGTCTCCTCTATCTCCAATTTTTAAGCTCCAAGTGTTGGTTCTTGACCCGTTTGCACCACACCTTTATAGGCCACACAACCTCCACCACTCATCTAAGTCCTTGGAGTCGCATTTTCAGAGGTTGAAGTTTGATTTTTTTGTCTTCAAAGCTGCTGGTTGTGCTGGAACCACAAGGTTACACACTTACCCTCTTTTCGTCTTTATTTTGCTTCGTCTTTTAGCCATACATAGAAGCCTTTTCAAGCTGTCATATAAACTGAAAAAAAAGTCTATTTTGATCTCCTTTGAAGTTGTGTTTAAATCCACTTTGTGGTTTGGGGTGTCACCCCCTCTTAGGCTTGTTGGCCTCATTTTTTGCCCTTTTTAGTGGGCTTTGGGACCACCTTGTATTGGCCTTCTCACCGCTGAAATCAGAGGAGTTTCAGTTGGGGGGAATGATGTTTTGAGGTCCTAAGGAGGAGAGGTTCCATCCCCTCTCCTGTGTATGTACTTGTTTACTTGCATTTTGGCCTTCGAAAGGAGCCCATATTTGCAACACTTCTTGAGCTCGTTCATGCCTTTTTTCAGGAGTTTTTAGGCCGCTTGAACTCTTTCCAGAGCTTTTTTTTTGTCATTTAAGGCTTGCCTCTTGCGTGTGTGAGCAACCCCCTTTCATAGCTTTGCAAAGTTTAGCACCTCATTCTTGCTTGCTATTGGATACATTTCAAGTGGGTTATTTGCGTCATATTTTGGCATGTCATGAATCTGTTTTGGGCTGGTTTAGTGACCCTGGAATGTTCATCCATTGTAGTGTAAATCCCCGTAAACTAAGCTTCACATGCTTCATGCTTATGTCATCGTTCTTGTTAGCTTGTTTGTTACATTTCAGCATGTTTTTGGTAATGTTTTGCAATATCATGACCCTATCCATAGTTGGTTTGCGCCATCCTTTGCATGCTCCATATAGTGCTAGAACACAAAACATTTTCGGCTGCCACCAGATTTATGCTTATTTTGGGCTATCCTAGGACTTTTTTGGCTGCCATGGCCATATCACTTAGCTTTGTTAGCTATAGTGGTAAATGGCGTAGGTAGTCTTGGTTTTGAGGCCCCTACCATGCAATCATGAGTGTTGGCATGCTTCGGATCATTTTGGAATCATTTAGTATGCCATTTTCAGAGCTGGAATGTATGCCATTGTATGTCCATGTTCATCCTTGCATTGCTCTTGGAGAGTTGCATTTTGTCCTTTAAGGCTTGGAGCCCTTGCATTGCGGCATGTTTTACATGAATCTGGGCCTTGTTCTCATCTCATTATTTGGCCACTGTTTTGGACTTATTAGCGAGCTGTCCATCTTGGTGTAAAGTCCATTTTCATTTTTGGGCAAATGTTTTCTTTGCCCATGGCTCGGGGCCCCTTTTGGGCCCATATTTGGGTACATACTTGGTTATAATATGTTTTGCATGTTTAAGCCATTATCGCATTTTGGCATGTGGTAGACGCGCCGAACGCCCCAGGAGGATGAGTTCCCGATCTTGTTCATATTGCCTCACTTACAGTCAGACTCTCAAATTTGTCACGGTTCTCAATCGACCAAAGAGTCCAAATCCGGCAAATTGTTTTGAGAAAAACACAAGTTTTTAGAAAAAAGTGCCAAAGCATGGACTGCTTTGCCAGATACAGAGTCGCCACCTAAATATTTTATTTTGGAAATTTAGAAAACCCTGACTCAGGTGCCGAATGGCCACGTGTCCGTTCATCACCAAAGTGCCTCGGCTCGGGAACTTGATACGATTTGGGAAGGTCAGATATGAGCACCCCCTCCTCGCCCGATCGAAGATTGGCACTCTACTTACCATGATATCCAATTTTGAAAACATTATGTAATCCTATTCCGGTTATAGCCTAGAATTTACATATTTATTCGCACAACAAAACAAAGTATAAGACCAAATTGCCTAAATTAGAACAAAACATTGCAATGTTTGTTTATTTTGGAAGATTGATGGGTGCTACCGCGACGATGGCTAAGACATGGATTTTGCCACCCTCGAGTGGGCTTAGAAAATTATGGTTTTGCCCACTCTCAAGTGGGCTTAAAATTCGCCACCCAATGCATTGTTCCAATTTAAGTAACCCAACCTTCACCCACAGCATCTCAGGCATTATAACACTACAGCACGTAGCCTCATGGTAGGATGTTGGTCATGGCAGACACTCACCACTTCATGCAAAAGATGCTAAAGCATAAAAGCTTAACCCTAGTACTCCGACCAAAAACAAAGCTAGTTAGTAATCAAGCATGATCCTAGCTCATGTAAGCTGGCTAATGGCAACACATACAAGATGGCAACTACAATAAAGGCATCGGCTATTCAAGATGGCATGTGATGTATGCTAACAACTAACATGTTAATCAACTTTGGGATTGAAATACAATGCAGTTTAGTTATGTTATGCGCCGAGCCCGGTGCATGGTTAAGACAAACGTATGTGCACGCATGCTATCATTACTGTATGTTAATTGAAACATGCCCTAGAACTAACCATCGAAAGCAGTTAAATAAAGGGAGAAATATTGGTTGGGAGAATACACAACACTCACGCACGCTATTACAACAATTGCCCTTCGCTCGGAAGGTCCCGATAAAATATTACAAGTCCCGAAATAAATAATACTAAATTAATTATTACAGGAATTTCTAATAATATATAAATTAAATGCCAGAAGAAGGTGCCAACAGCCCCGGCCTTCGGGATGCGTGAATCGATCGCGTGCGACTCGGTCTCACCCGGAAATCGCTTTGCCATAGCACTTTTGCCCTCTGTTTGACACTGCCCTTGCTCCTCTAACGACTGTGAAAGTCCCCAGAAACTGCTCTTAGGATGTTGTGAATGTTATTACCGGCCAAAAGAAATAGTGTACCGCATGGGAATACTCTTCATCGGCTAAATATTGTGCTCTCGGCCCAAAACATTCTTTGCCGGTCGCCACTCACACATGCCAGCCGGCCAGAACTTCTGCTGAAACCTGCATTGACTAGCAAGCAGGGCAAGCAGCTTATGCATGAATTTTCAAGCAAATGTATTGCATGGACACCACTCTTCCTATTCATGACAATGAACTCCGATTGAGCATGGCCCTCGACCTTCGCGGCCATCAATCATGCATTTCGATTGCATGATGGCCTAAGAGACCAAGTTGCAAACTACTGATGAAATGCATGCAACAAACAAATGAGGATCCATATACCCTATGGATATTGAGATCTAGACATCGGCGACGAGGGCGTGATTAAGACGTGTTACGTCACCTTGAGACGAACACTCCTCAATCTTCGCACTTTGGTTTGACACCCCAAACCAAGCAATTAATTGATGCCAATCAATGCCAAAAATAAGCATGCAAAACTAATGAGCCTAAGACTAAGGTATGAAAGGCAGCTTTCAAGGCACTGCACAAGAGGCAACATGGATGCTAGGCTAACATATTAAGCTCTGAAAAATGCATAGAGAGAAGATGCCAAAATCAACCATGTTCATGCAAGCAAGACATGCAACAATGATCCAAAACTTTGAAGTCCAACCAAGAGGGTCAAACCATGGCCATGGTTAATCAAAACCCCAAATGGAACCAAAAGACCTAAAACAGTCCTAGAGGACTCCAAAAACAGGCTGGAACATGCATGGGATAGGGCCAAAAGTATGCGTACGAAATGGCACAAAAACAAAGGATTCAAGGTCACCAAGAAGGGCATTACTCTATACCTCTCCCCACCAAACATGCATGACTTTCCTACCAAAAACAGAGTTTTAATGCATCAAAATGACATCCTAAAACCTAGATGAATGCGTAGCCCAAGGACTCAAACACGATAGGATGCCACAAGGACTCAAAACATGGATAACAATGCAAAGCATGTAAGGCACAAAACATCGGTCTGAATGTCATAATAGTGAAGTCGCAAATCACTGAAATAGCAAGTGAATGCGATTACCAATGACTCACACACACGATCCAACACGTTAGAATGCAAAGAGGACTATACAAAGCTATGAAAGCATGACCAAATCAACACCCAACAGACCTCAAGCATGGCAAAATTATGCCAAAAACTTCACAAAGCTAGGCCAAAAAAGATGCAAGCATGATGTCTAATGCAAAGATGCATGTTCTAGGCAAAATGGGGAATACAAATTCAAATGTATTGATGCATGAAAAGGGTCAACAAACCAACATGGGACAGAGGTTAAATATGACCAAGGAAACACCCAAAAACCTCTGAAATGGAGCCAAATGACAACGGGCATGCATGCTAACCTGGTTATAAGCCTAAACACAAGCAAAAGAGACAAAAGGGGAGAGGGGTCCCTTCCCTATGCAAGACCATCAAAACCACTTCTTCACCACTGAAAATCCATGGATTCAGTTGGTGAGGAAGCCAATACACAAAAGGTTCAAAGCTCAAACAAAAAAGGGACAGAAAGGGCCAAACAAGGCCTAAGAGGGAGAGGTCGACCCCCAACACAAAAGTGACCTTAATGAAAGATCTTAAGCATGAAAATACAAGACTTTTTTCAGTTAGCACAAAGCATTAAATCAGTATAGAAGACAGGTCAAAAGCTAGTGCAAGAATGGGGGATAAAAAGAATAGATGCTCACCGCTTTGAAGAACTCTTGAAGAACAGCAAGCTCATTTGCCGCTTTTTGTTGATCAAAATCAGCTCAAAACTTTAGAAACAAACCCTCAAGGCCTTCCAAGTTGAAGATGGGTAAATAGTGTGTGTCTTAGTGCAATACTATGAACAAACACACTTGTAGGCTATAAACACACAAAAAGAAGGAGAGGAAAGGGAGATATAGGAGAGAGAAAGTGTATATCAAGTATATATATATTTTTGCTATTGGTTTTTGCTGAACGAAGACAAAGGAAGGGAAGGCTCCTCAATATAGACAAAGGAAAGGCCCCAAGCTTCTAGAGAAGCTATGCAAAAAGGTCAAAAGAACAAGCTTCCAAATGGAAGCTACCCCAGAAGGTTCAAGCTTCTTGAGGAAGCCAAGACAAGGGGTCATTGCTTTCCTCAAGAAGCCTTGAGCAAAGGGTGCAAAAAAAAAGAGGTCAAGGTGGAAAACAACCAGCATATATGCACGGGGTAGGGTCTTGTGCATTCCAGCTGGGCACAGCTGGCATGCACCATGCTGAAAAAAGCCAAAAAGTGGTGTCGGCCAAAAAAGGAGGCCGTCGCCAACATATGTCGGCCGGCCACACCAAATGTCGACCGGTCCCAATAAGAATTCACCAATGGCCGATAGCCTCAAAACATATGGACCGGTGCCTTTTTTCAAAAAGGCCCCATGGCCGGTGGGTGCCAGGTTTAGCTAACAAGCTACCTACTTACCTCAGAAGCAAAAAACACAAGTGTTTTGGTGCCAAAACCAAACACAAAACAGGTCGAGCTTGAAGCATCTTGAAGCAAGGCGCGCAGCCAAGGAGACCTCCGAGAACTCGAAAACGAAACACGAACATGGTAATCACCAAGTGTTCCATCAGGTTGACATCCAAGTCTTCGAGAACGGTTAAAAATGGGTTCCACAGTTGCCCCTCTCTTTGACAAACTTGGAGTGCATAACAATGACGGGAGTGGATTTCAAAAGCCCAAGACGACCCAGTTTTGACAAGGTCCGAAGATTGGACAAAGCATACATGCTACAGATAAGAATATGCGCCCGAAGGTAGGGCAAAATTGCAACCGCATGCAAGAAGCGAGCAAACTTATGGATCATGCAAAGAAAAGCTGTAATGAACGCATAACTGCGACAGTTCTAAGCTGGAAACACAAATCCAACTACATTTACAATGCAGAAAGAATGTAACGGAGAATCATGCAATTCTCGATACGCTCTCACTCGGAGGATAAATTACCTGTCTTTGGTTCGTCTTGGGGCACCAGCGCTCAAATGAACCGTACATTTACAATATCGTGCCTGTTAAAAGAAGCATACTTAACAGGTACGATTTGTTAGCAACATGCATATTAATTACCAATTGAATGTTGCGTGACAACGCAAAGGCAAGTGCGGGAAGCGTAAACATGCTATGAAGCACAAACACTGTAAGTAAGAAACACGTTGAACAAACGTACGCAATTGTGTGAAGATGTAGACATATGTAAAGTTAAAGTGTACGCGACAAGTATTACAATGTGTATGATGAAGATTTGACACATGTAAAGTTAAAGCAATGCGCGTACGCACGCAATGCGTGTAAAAAGGAACTTGAGACATGTAAGTAAACGTGATTGACGTATGCATGCAATTGTGTGTAAAAGGACTTGAACACTGTAAGTAAAGCGATGCACATATGCATGCAATGTGTGTTAATAAAGGAACTGAGGCACATGTAAGTAAAGCCATTAATGACGAACGCATGCAATGTGTATAAAAAGGGAACTATGAACACATGTAAGTTAAAGCGATGCACTATTGCATTGCAATGTGTGTAAAATAACTTGAACAATGTAAAGTAAGCATAACGCGACAACGCATGCAATGTGTATATTAAAAAGGAACTCGAACACTGTATAGTAAAGCATGCGCGCATTGCATGCAATGTGTGTAAAAAGTAACTTGAACACATGTAAGTAAAGCATAAGCGAACAACGCATTGTCAATATGTATATTATATAAGAATTGAACATCTGTATATCTACCCAATTTATTGACTCCGCCTTATATATCTGCATCTCTACTATGTTGCTTGGCGGAGAAATGTTTTTACATTGGGCAATATGTCAGTTTCTTTCCGCAAGAGAGAGCAAATGCCTTCAAAACACTTTGTTTAGGTTCTGGAGTTATATGAATGATGGATAATTATGAGGAGAAAACTAGTTGGAATGTCTGTCATGAACTCGTATAAGCTAGGTTGAGTTAGCCCTCGCCTGATCGTGCTGAGTCTATCTGTACACTTGGAGTTTAGCTGATGAGGCCACACCGTCGGAAGAGCTTATTCCGCTTATTTACACTCAAATATCTCTATAAAGCAAGTCCGTGTGGGATATATGAGAATTGGTTGAGTTGGATCACCTTATCGATATCTCGCAGGCGTTCACCAAAATGGCGCCAATACGTTTTCCACTATAGGAATTATATATCTAAGTTCGTCTCTATTGGAATATCTAATCTCCGGGGCTTCAATTTGGGATCACCATATTCTGCTTTTATCTCTTATCTCGCTATTCCACCTTGCACTAATATGATTTATCCTCGGGCGGCAATTTATTGTTGCCGACCGGCACTGTTATTGCCTGACCGGCAATTTTGCTGCCGACGACTCTCTCGGAGCATCTCAGATTAGTGGATTCCAGCGTGCCAGCTGGAATGCACAGGAATTGAATTCCCCCACGCACATGTGTGTTTGTTTGCATCTTGATAGTCTTTGGAAACCCCTTAACCTTTCTAGAAGCTTGAACCCTTTTGCCAAGCATTGGCCAGCGTTTTAGCTTCCTCTAGAAGCTTGCACCCTTGAACCTTTTGACCCTTTGCCTTATACTACTGTAATTAAGCTCCTTCCTATTGTATATATCTACTCATCCTCCGCTCTTATGTAGTGATTTTGGATACAGATATAAACCAGAGACTAGTATAGATATATCTGATAATACTATACATATATCCCTTCATCTCTCACTATATCTCTTCTCCTTTCAACCATCAAACACCCTTGTTCTTGGGTCATGTTCTTCATCAGACTCATAGCTACTATATGGCTATCCAACGCCACCACAGCTTGAGGTTCTCCAGAGCTTAGGAGGCACCTAACCTAGTCCATAGAGTGCTGGTTTCACTCTGGTCTACAAAGTGAGCTCCTCTTCTTCCCTTTTCGAGCCTATTCTTGCATCAATATCTAACCATAGTTTCTTGCATTCTTTGTGCTCGAGCCAACGTAGATGCCGATCGATAGTTGAGGTCCTCTCATGTTTGATTGAGGACCTCTCGTTGTTTGAGCCCCCCTCTTGCACTTGCTTCATTGGTCCTCTAAATGCTATATACTCCATTATTTTGGGCCAGGTATTGATCTGTTTAGAGCCTGGATTGTAAACTGAAAATAGCTTATTTTGTATCCCCTTTCATAATTATGAAGAAGTTGCTCAACACTGTTGGGACTCCATGTATACTTGTCTGTTATATCCTCTCTTGTCCTTTATGCATGCTTATGGGCTCTATCAGCTCTCGTTTGCTTTTTACAGTTTCGTGTAAATGTGCATGATCTTGGCCCTTCTCAATGTTGTTTGAAGGTCCTAACCCATTTGGAGTACAGTCTAGTTGCTCTATATCTCATGCTTAGGCCATTTTCTATCCATTGTGTGCCTATCTTTGCTTGCTGTTTGGCCAATGATTTATACTATTGCAAATTGCTGATTTGGGACGGCCTTGCTACTTTCTTATTCATGGCATTCCAATATGTTGCATATTGGTATAGCTAGTAGGCCATTTCGTGGTGCCAAAAGTCCACTAGATGGACTATCCATGCACGTGTGTTTCGCCCTATTTCGGGTTGGTTTCCCCCACATTCAGTGCTGAATCCCATTGGCATTTGCATATCATGTGATGTTCTCAGCATTGCAGATGCATATGCCATGGCCTCTGTTTTGACCATGCCGTGTTGCAGCGCATTTCGAGGCATTCATTTTTCGATCCATCGGCCTCTTACGTGATGTGGCTGAGGCTCTCTCATGTTAGGTTATAAGCCATGATTGCATTCTATATGCATTTAGCCATTGGCATTGCATATGCCATTGCCCGGTTTTGCGTGCACGCGGCACGCATTTCGAACCACTTCATTTTCATCTTATGGCTTCCTATGTGAGTGTGGCTGAGTCTACTTGTATTGGTGTAAGCCCAATCTTGCATGTGTATGCCATGTTCAAAGCGTTGCGGCAGATGTTGTTAGCATTGTGTATGCCATGTAGTTTCCATAGCATTGCTTGTATTCTGTTTGCAAC
>NW_021027469.1:307736-338461 GCF_004153795.1 Camellia sinensis
CTTGCCTTACACATATTGCTTGCGTAGACCGCATGCTTTACTTACATGTGTTCAAGTTCCTTTTTATACACATTGCATGCGTTGTCGCGTTATGCTTTACTTACATGTGTTCAAGTTCCTTTTTATACACATTGCATGCGTTGTCGCGTTATGCTTTACTTACATGTGTTCAAGTTCCTTTTTATACACATTGCATGCGTTGTCGCGTTATGCTTTACTTACATGTGTTCAAGTTCCTTTTTATACACATTGCATGCGTTGTCGCGTTATGCTTTACTTACATGTGTTCAAGTTCCTTTTTATACACATTGCATGCGTTGTCGCGTTATGCTTTACTTACATGTGTTCAAGTTCCTTTTTATACACATTGCATGCGTTGTCGCGTTATGCTTTACTTACATGTGTTCAAGTTCCTTTTTATACACATTGCATGCGTTGTCGCGTTATGCTTTACTTACATGTGTTCAAGTTCCTTTTTATACACATTGCATGCGTTGTCGCGTTATGCTTTACTTACATGTGTTCAAGTTCCTTTTTATACACATTGCATGCGTTGTCGCGTTATGCTTTACTTACATGTGTTCAAGTTCCTTTTTATACACATTGCATGCGTTGTCGCGTTATGCTTTACTTACATGTGTTCAAGTTCCTTTTTATACACATTGCATGCGTTGTCGCGTTATGCTTTACTTACATGTGTTCAAGTTCCTTTTTATACACATTGCATGCGTTGTCGCGTTATGCTTTACTTACATGTGTTCAAGTTCCTTTTTATACACATTGCATGCGTTGTCGCGTTATGCTTTACTTACATGTGTTCAAGTTCCTTTTTATACACATTGCATGCGTTGTCGCGTTATGCTTTATTTACATGTGTTCAAGTTCCTTTTTATACACATTGCATATGCATACGTGCATCGCTTTACTTACATGTGTTCAAGTTCCTTTTTATACACATTGCATGCGTTGTCGCATTATGCTTTACTTACATGTGCTCAAGTTCCTTTTTACACACATTGCATGCATATGTGCATCGCTTTACTTACATGTGTTCAAGTTCCTTTTTACACACATTGCATGCATACGTGCATCACTTTACTTACATGTGCTCAAGTTCCTTTTTACACGCATTGCGTGCGTACGCGCATTGCTTTACTTACATGTGTTCAAATTCTTCATCATACACATTGTATACGTTGTCGCGTACACTTTACTTACATATGTCTACATCTTCACACATTGCGTACGTTGTCACGTGTTCTCTACTTACATGTGTTTGTGCCTTCATAGCATTGTTACGCTTCGCACTTGCTTTGCGTTGTCACGCACTTTCAATTGTATTAATATGCATGTTGCTAACAACATCGTACCTGTTAAGTTGCCTTCTTTTACAGGCACGATATTGTATGTACGGTTCATTTGAAGCTGGTGCAACCAGACGAACCAGACAGGTATTGTATCCTCCGAGTGAGACGTATCGAGAATTGCATGATTCTCTTACATTCTTTCTGCATTGTAATGTAGTTGGATTTGTGTTTCCCAGCTTAGAACTGTCGCATGTTATGCTTCATTACAGCTTTCTTTGCATGATCATAAGTTATGCTCGGCTTCTTGCATTGTCGGTTGCATTTTGCCCCTACCTTCGGGCGCATATCTTTATCTGTAGCATGTATGCTTTGTCCAAGTCTTCGGCCTTGTCAAAAATGGGTCGTCTCTGGGCTTTGACAATCACTCCCGTCATTGTTATGACTTCCAAGTTCTGTCAAAGAGGGGCAACTGTGGACACCCCATTTTTTACCGTTCTCAAGACTTGGATGTCACCGATGGAACACTTGGTGATTACCCATGTTCGTGTTTCGTTTTGAGTTCTCGGAGGTCTTGGCTGCGCGCCTTGCTTCAAGATCTCTCAACTCGACTGTTTTGTGTTTGGTTTTGCACCAAACACTTGTGTTTTTTGCTTCTGAGGGTAGAGAGTAGCTTGTTAGCTAAACCTGGCACCCACCGGCCATGGCTTGAGGCCACCGGCCATGTTTTGAGGCTACCGGCCATTGGTGAAATATCTTATTGGCCGGTCGACATTTGGTGTGGCCGGCCGACCATATGTTTGGCCGACGGCCTCCTTTTTTGGCCGACACCACCTTTTTGCCTTTTTCAGGCATGGTGCATGCCAGCTGTGCCAGCTGGAATGCACAAGACCTACCCCCGTGCATATATGTGGTTGTTTTCCACCTTTGACCTCTTTTTTTTTGCACCCTTTGCTCAAGGCTTCTTGAGGAAGCAATGACCCCTTGTCTTGGCTTCCTCAAGAAGCTTGAACCTTTGGGGTAGCTTCCATTGGAAGCTTGGTTCTTTTGACCCTTTTTGCAATAGCTTCTCTAAGAAGCTTGGGGCCTTTCCTTTGTCTATATTAGGAGCCTTCCCCTTCCTTTGTCTTAGTTCAGCAAAAACCATAGCAAAAAATATATATATATCTGATATACACTTTCTCTCTCTATATCTCCCTTTCTCTCTTCCTTTTTTGTGTGTTTTATAGCCTAAAAGTGTGTTTAGTTCATAGTATTGCACTAAGACACACACTATTACACCATACTTCAACTTGGGAGGCCTTGAGGGTTTGTTCTTAAAGTTTTGAGCTGATTTTGATCACAAAAAGGGGCATGAGCTTGCTGTTCTTCAAGAGTTCTTCAAGGGTGAGCACTATTCCTTTTTATCCCCCATTCTTGCACTAGCTTTTGACCTGTCTTCTATACTGATTTAAGCTTTGTGCATAACTGAAAAAAGTCTTGTATTTTCATGCTTAAGATCTTTCATTAAGGTCACTTTGGTGTTGGGGGTCGACCTCTCCCTCTTAGGCCTTGTTTGGCCCCTTTTGTCCCCTTTTTGTTTGAGCTTTGAACCTTTTGTGTATTGGCCTTCTCACCACTGAAATCCAGTGGATTTTCAGTGGTGAAGAAGTGGTTTTGAGGTCTTGCATAGGGGAGGGACACCCCTCTCCCCTTTTGTCTCTTTTGCTTGTGTTTAAGGCTTATAAAGGTAGCATGCATGCCCGGTTGTCTTTGGCTCCATTTCAGAGGTTTTTGGGTGTTTCTTGGTCATATTATACCTCTGTCCCATGTTGGTTTGTTGACCCTTTTCATGCATAATACATTTGCTTTGTATTCCCCCATTTTGCCTAGAAATGCATCTTGCCATTAGACCATCATGCTTGCATTTTTTTGCCTAGCTTTGTGAAGTTTTTGGTCATATTTTGCCATGCTTGAGGTCTGTTGGGTGTTGATTTGGTCATGCCTTTCATGCTTTGTATAGTCTCTTTGCATTCTAACATGTTGGCATCGTGTGTGTGAGTCATTGGTATGCATTACCTTGGCTATTTCAGTGATTTGGACTCACTTATTATGACATTTCAGACCATGTTTTGTGCTTACATGCTTGCATTTGTTATCCATGTTTGAGTCCTTGTGCATGCCTATGTGTTTGAGTCCTTGGGCTACCATTCATCTAGGTTTTAGGATGTATTTTGATGCATTAAAACTCTGTTTTTGGTAGGAAAGTCCATGCCATGTTTGGTGGGGAGAGGTATAGAGTAATGCCCTTTTGGTGACCTTGAATGCCTTTGTTTTGATGCCCATTTCGTAGCATATTTTTGGCCCTATCCCATGCATGTTCCAGCCCTGTTTTGGAGTCCTCTAGGACTGTTTTAGGTCATTTTGGTCCATTGGGGTTTGATTAACATGGCCATGGTTTGACCCCTCTTGGTTGGCTTCAAGTTTGGATCATTGTTGCATGTCTTGCTTGCATGACATGGTTGATTTGGCATCTTCCTCTATGCATTTTCAGAGCTTAATATGTTAGCCTAGCATCCATGTTTGCCGTCTTGTGAGTGCCCTTGAAAGCTGCCTTTCATACCTTAGTCTTAGGCTCATTAGTTTGCATGCTTATTTTGCATGATTGGCATCATTACATTGCTTGGTTTGGGGTGTCAAACCAAGTGCGAAGATTGAGGAGTGTTCGTACTCAAGGTGACGTAACACGTCTTAATCCTCGGTCGCCGATGTCCTTGATCTCAATATCATAGGGTATTGGCACCCATTTGTTTGTTGCATGCATTTACATCAAGTTGCAAACTTGGTCTCTTAGGCCATCATGCATCGAAATGCATGATTGATGGCCCGAGGGTCGAGGGCCATGCTCAATGGAGTTCATTGCATGATAGGGAGTGTGTCCATGCATACATTTGCTTGAAAATTCCATGCCATACACTGCTTGCCCTCTGCTGCTGTCAACTTGCAGGTTTCAGCAGGAAGATTTGGCCGGCTGGCAGTGTTGAGTGCCGACCGGCAAAGAATGTTTGGCCGAGAAGCACAATATTTAGCCGATGAGAGTATTCCCATGCCGGTAGCATATTCTTTTGGCCGGTAACATTCCACAACACTCTAAGAGCAGTTCTGGGGACTTTCACAGTCTTCAGAGGAGCAGGGCAGTGTAAACAGAGGCAAAAGTGCATTATGCAGCGAGTTTCCGGGCGAGACGAGTCAAGCATGCATCATTCACGTATCCCGAGGTGGGGCTGTGGCCACCTTCTTTCTGCATTTAATTTATTAATTAATTAGAAATTCTGTAATAATTAATTTAGTATTATTTATTCGGACTGTAATATTTATTCGGACCTTCCGAGCGAGGGCAATTGTGTAATAAGCGTGCGTGAGTGTGTGTATGTCTCCCAACCCCACATATTTCTTCCCTTTTATTTACTAGCTTTCGATGGTTAGTCTAGGGCATGTTTCAATTAACATACAGTATGATAGCATGCGTGCATCCATACGTTTGTCTTACATGCACCGGGCTCGGCGCATCATACTAACTGCATTTGTATTTCAATCCCAAAGTTGATTACATGTTAGTTGTAGCATCATCACATGCCATCTTAGAATAGCCGAGCCTATTGTAGTTGCATCTTGTATGTGTTGCATTAGCCAGCTTAACATGAGCTAGGATCATGCATTGATTACTAACTAGCTTTTGTTTTGGCTCGGAGTACTAGGTAAGCTTTTATGCTTTAGCATCTTGCATGAGTGTGAGTGTCTGCCATGACAACATCCTTACCATGAGGCTACGTGCTTACGTGTTATAAGTGCCTGAATGCCTGTGGGTGAAGGTTGGGTTACTTAAATTGGAACAATGCATTGGGTGCGAATTTTAAGCCCACTTGAGAGTGGCAAAACCATATTTTCTAAGCCCACTCGAGGGTGGCAAAATCCATGTCTTAGCCTACTCGCGGGTAGCACCATCAAATCATTCTCAAATAAACAAACATGCAATGTTTTGTTCTAATTTAGGCAATTTGGTCTATACTTGTTTGTTGTGCGCATAACATAGTAATTCTAGGCTAATAACCGGAATAGGATTACATAATGTTTTCAAAATTGGATATCATGGTAGTAGAGGCCAATCTTCGGATCGGGCGAGAGGGGGTGCTCATATCTGACCTTCCCCAATCGTATCCAAGTTCCCGAGCCGAGGCAACTTTGGTGATGACGGACACGTGGCCTTCGGCACCGAGTCAGGGTTTTCTAAATTTCCCAAAATAAAATATTTAGGTGGCGACTCTGTATCTGGCAAAGCAGTCCATGCTTGGCACTTCTTTTCTAAAAATTTGTTTTTCTCAAAACAATTTGCCGGATTTGGACTCTTTGGTTCAGATTGAGAACCGTGACAAATTTGAGAGTCCTGAACTGTAGTGAGCCAAATATGAACAGATCGGGACTCATCCTCCTGGGGCGTTCGGGCGCGTCTACACATGCCAAATGCGATATCGCTTAAACATGCAACAACATATTATAAGCCAAGTATGTAACAACATGCAAGGCGAGCATGCAAGAACATGCAAATGATGGACTTACACCAAGATGGACAGCTCGCTAATAAGTCCAAAACAGTGGCCATATGAGATGAGAACAAGGCCCAAGATTCATGTAAACATGCGCAATGCAAGGGCTCCAAGCCTAAGGCACAAAATGCAACTCTCCAAGAGCAATGCAAGGATGAAACATGGCATACAATGGCATACATTCCAGCTCTGAAAATGGCATACTAAATGATTCCAAAATGACTCCGAAGCATGCAAACACTCATGATATGCATGGTAGGGGCCTCAAAACCCAAGACTAGCCTACGCATTTACACTATAGCTATACAAAGCATGAGTGATATGGCCATGGCAGCCAAAAAAAGTCCTAGGATAGCCCAAAATAAGCATAAAATCATGTTGTGGCAGCCGAAAATGTTTTGTTCTACACCTATATGGAGCATGCAAAGGATGGCCAAACCAACTATGGATAGGGTCATGATATGGCAAAACATTACCAAAAACATGCTGAAATGTAAACCAAACAAGCTAACAAGACATGACAAAGCATGAAGCATGTGAAGCTAGTTTAGGGGATTTACACTACAAGTGGATGAAGCATTCAAGGGGTCACTAAACCAGCCCAAAACAGATTCATGACATGCCAAAATATGACCAAATACCCACTGAAATGTATCCAATACATGCAAGAATGAGGTGCTACTTTGAAAAGCTATGAAGGGGGTTGCTCTACACACGCAAGAGGCAAGCCTTAAATGACAAAAAAAGCTCTGGAAAGAGTTCAAGCAGGCCCTAAAACTCACTGAAAAAGGCATGAACCGAGCTCAAGAAGTGTGCAAATATGGGCTCCTTTGTAAGGCCAAAAATGCAAGTAAACAAGACAATAAGGAGAGGGGATGGCCCTCTCCTCCTTAGGACCTCAAAACATCATCCCCACCACTGAAATCCCTCTGGATTTCAGTGGTGAGAAGGCCAATACAAGGTGGTCCCAAAGCTCACTAAAAAGGCAAAACAATGAGGCCAAACAAGGCCTAAGAGGGGGTAGACAACCCCAAACACAAAAGTGATCTTAAACAAACTTCAAAAGGAGATCAAAATAAGACTTTTTTCAGTTTATGACAGCTTGAAAAGGCTTCTATGTATGGCTAAAAGACGAAGCAAAATAAAGACGAAAAGAGGGTAAAGTGTGTTACCCTTGTAGTTCCAGCAAAACCAGCAGCTTTGAGACAAAAAAATCAAACATTCAACCTCTGAAAATGGCCTCCAAGGACCTTAGATGAGTGGTGGAGGTGTGTGGCTATGAGGTGTGGTGCAAACGGGTCAAGAACCAACACTTTCGGAGCTTAAAAATATGGAGATAGAGAGAGATACAACTCTTGTGCGTTAGACCATTTTTTTTTCAACCCTTGCAATGGAAGATGAGCTCTTCTTTTATAGAGGAAGAAAGGTCCAAGCTTCTCTTAGAAGCTTGGAGCAAAGGGGCCAAGCTTCTCTTAGAAGCTAAAGCAAAATGGGTCAAGCTTCTTGAGGAAGCTAGAGCAAAGGGGCCAAGCTTCTCCAAGAAGCTAAAAAGGGGTCAAGCTTCTCTTAGAAGCTTGGAGCAAAGGGTTCAAGCTTCTGGGAGAAGCTAGAACAAAGGTTCAAAAGGTTCAAGCTTCTTCAAGAAGCTAAAACCAAGGGTTCAAAAGGTTCAAGCTTCCTCAAGAAGCTAAACTAAGGGTTCAAAAGGTTCAAACCCCCCTCAAGAAAAGGTATCGGCCAGAAAAAGTGGCCGATTGACCAAAATCAGTGGCCGGCCGACCAATCACAATGCCGATCGGCTAACACATTTGGCCGATAGAAAGAAAACAGGGCCGGTGGCCTCCAGCCATGGCCGGTGAGGTGTGGGGATGGCCTACAAGCTATTTCCCACCCTCAGAAGCAAAACAACAAGTGTTTGGTGCAAAACCAAACACAAGACAAACAAGTCGAGAGGTCTTGAGGCAAGGCGCGTAGTCGAAACCTCCGAGAACTCAAGATGAACACAAACATGGGTGATCATCGAGTGTTCAAACGATGACGTCCAAGTCTTGAGGACGGTCAAAAATGGGGTGTCTACAGTTGCCCCTCGTTGACAGAACTCGAAAGTCATAACAATGACGGGAATGAATGTCAAAGCCCAGAGACGACCCATTTTTGATGAGGCCGAAGGCTTAGACAAAGCATGCAAGTAACAGACAAAGCATGCAAGATTCAAGACAATGCACAAAGCCGAGCATAACTTATGATCATGCAAAGAAAGTTGTAACGAAGCATAACATTCGACAGTTTTAAGCAAGCGAAAACCAAACTACATTACAATGCAGAAAGGATGTAAGACAGTCATACAATCTCAACCATGCGCCATGCAGGAAAGACTAAGAGCGACCATTGGTGACACCTGTGGTCTCAAAAAAGATTCCGTCGCGTTGCACGCGAAAGGAAAAAGAGTGGCACAAGCATTGAAACATGTTCCAAATGCTCTAAAAAAAAAGAGGGAAACATAGCGACATATCCCGGTGTTTTGAAAAGGAGCGTGCATAACAATGCAAGCTGATTGCGCATAACAACGCAAGTGAAGAGGTGTGCATGACAATGCAACCTAAGATGAATTCCAAACACGCTGAAATCATGTGAGGAAAGGGGACAGGGAGAAACATAGGGATATATCCCGGTGTTTCGGAATGGTTCAAACATAAGAACGTATTCCAAATGCTCTTAGCCAAAGAAGGAGAAACATAGGGACATATCCCAGTGTTTCGTAAAGGTATAAGCATTGGAATGTATTCCAAATGCCCTTAACCAAGGAGGGAGAAACATAGGGACATATCCCGGTGTTTCGGAAAGGTATAAGCATTGGAACGTATTCCAAATGCTCTTAACCAAAGAGGGAGAAACATAGGGACATATCCCGGTGTTTCAGAAAGGTATAAGCATTGGAACGTATTTCATATGCTCTTAGCCGAAGAGGGACAAACATAGGGACGTATCCCAGTGTTTCAGAATGGTTCAAACATTGGAACGTATTCCAAATGCTCTTAACCAAAGATGGAGAAACATAGGGACGTATCCCAGTGTTTCGGAAAGGTATAAGCATTGGAATACATTCCAAATGCTCTTAACCAAAGAGGGAGAAACATAGGGACGTATCCCAGTGTTTATGAATGGTTCAAGCATTGGAACGTATTCCGAATGCTCTTAACCAAAGAGGGAGAAACATAGGGACGTATCCCGGTGTTTCAGAATGGTTCAAGCATTGGAACGTATTCCGAATGCTCTTAACCAAAGAGGGAGAAACGTAGGGACGTATCCCGGTGTTTCGGAATGGTGCGAACATTGGAACGTATTCCGAATGTTCTTAACCAAAGGGGGAGAAACATAAGGACATATCCCGATGTTTCGGAAAAGAAGGAGAAACATAGGGACGTGTCCTGGTGTTTCGAAAAAGGAGTAGAAACATAGGGACATATCTCGGTGTTTGAGAAAAAGAGGGAGAAACACAGGGACATATTCCGGTGTTTCGGAAAAAGAAGGAGAAACATAGAGACATGTCCCGGTGTTTCGGAAAAGGAGCAAGAACATAGGGACATATCCCGGTGCTTCAGAAAAGGAGAAGAAACATAAGGATGTATTCTAGTGTTTCAGAGAGAAGGGGAAACATAGGGACGTATCCCGGTTTTTCAGAAAGATATAAGCATTGGAGTGTATTTCAAATGCTCTTAGCCAAAGAGGGAGAAACATAGGGACGTATCCCAGTGTTTCAGAATGGTTCAAGCATTGGAACGTATTCCAAATGCTCTTAGCCAAAGAGGGAGAAACATAGGGACGTATCCCAGTGTTTCGGAAAGGTATAAGCATTGGAATGTATTCCAAATGCTCTTAACCAAAGAGGGAGAAACATAGGGACGTATCCCAGTGTTTCAGAATGGTTCAAGCATTGGAACGCATTCCAAATGCTCTTAACCAAAGAGGGAGAAACATACACTACGCTAAAATTGGGCTTTAGCGGCGGTTTTTTACCGCCGTTAAAGGCTGTAAAACCGCCGTTAAAGCCTTTAACGGCGGTATTAACAGCGGTTTTGTTACCGCCGTTTATGCGCGTGTCGAAAAAAGTACAACCGTCGTAAAAAGGTAAATTACTGTCGTTAAAAGTCGACAAAAAACGGCGGTAACATAGGACCAAAAACGGCAGTTTTTTACCGCCGTAAATAGGTTCAAATTTTTCAAAAAATAATTCTTTCTTCTTGCACTCCCCAAGTCTTGAACCATCAACCTCTCATCCACCCACACTAACCACTCTACCATAGCCACTCTTCATGAAATATATTCCCCAAATAAATATTTAAACATTACTTTTACTTTATTGTAGATGGTTTCGCCGGAGCTCGCCGGAGTTTTGCCGGAGCACGCCTGAGTTTCGTCGGAGTTTCGCCGGCAAAGACCGCCGTCGTTAACGACGGTAATGATTGGGCATTAGCGGCGGTTTTGTTACCGCCGTTAAAAGTGGGCATTAACGATGGTTTTTTTAACGGCGATAACAAAACCGCCGTTAATGATACCTTTAACGACGGTTTTCATTACCGCCGTTAATAGTACCTTTAACGACGGTTTTCGTTACCGCCATTAAAAAAACCGCCGTTAATGCCCTATTTTGGCGTAGTGATAGGGACGTATCCCAGTGTTTCAGAATGGTTCAAGCATTGGAACGTATTTCGAATGCTCTTAACCAAAGAGGGAGAAACATAGGGATGTAACCCGGTGTTTCGGAATGGTTCAAGCATTGGAACGTATTCCGAATGCTCTTAACCAAAGAGGGAGAAACATAGGGACGTATCCCGGTGTTTCAGAATGGTTCAAGCATTGAAACGTATTCCGAATGCTCTTAACCAAAGAGGGAGAAACATAGGGACGTATCCCGGTGTTTCGGAATGGTGCAAGCATTGGAACGTATTCCGAATGTTCTTAACCAAAGGGGGAGAAACATAACGACGTATCCCTGTGTTTCGGAAAAAGAAGGAGAAACATAGGGACATGTCCTGGTGTTTCGAAAAAGGAGTAGAAACATAGGGACGTATCTCGGTGTTTCAAAAAAAGAGGGAGAAACACAGGGACATATCCCGGTGTTTCGGAAAAAGAAGGAGAAACATAGGGATGTGTCCCGGTGTTTCGGAAAAGGAGCTGGAACATAGGGACATATCCCGGTGCTTCTGAAAAGGAGAAGAAACATAGGGATGTATCCTAGTGTTTCAGAGAGAAGGGAAAACATAGGGACGTATCCCGGTGTTTTAGAAAGATATAAGCATTGGAACGTGTTCCAAATGCTCTAAACCAAAGGAGGTCTAACCCATCGCACGCGCGAGAAGAAAGAACAGCAATGCAAGTGAAAAGGTGCATAATAATGCAACTGGAACGTGCATCACAATGCAAGAGGAATGGGTGCATAACAATGCAAGTGAAGTATGACAATGCAAGTAAAGAGGTGCATGACAATGCAAGATAGATGTGCACAAAAATGCAAGTAACGAGCATAATAGTGCTAGATAGATATGCATAACAATGCAACGAATGGTGTGCGTAACAATGTGAGAAATGGTGTGCATAACGATGCGACGAAAGTGCAACTTCAAAAGCGTGTTTGAAACAAAAAGCCGAATAAGGAAATACAAGCCTTAACGTGACCAAATCCAAACGCGACCTCCGATTTACCTCTCGGAGGGGTTTGTAACACACTCCGCTTGAAAAGGGTACACCCTGTTTATATTGGCGAGAGATAACATCTGCTGCTGCTTTAATTGCCATTCTGACTTGAAGCAGGCTTAAACTTGGAGT
This sequence comes from Camellia sinensis, assembly GCF_004153795.1. Taxonomy (NCBI): domain Eukaryota; kingdom Viridiplantae; phylum Streptophyta; class Magnoliopsida; order Ericales; family Theaceae; genus Camellia; species Camellia sinensis. Next base: position 319,450 of record NW_021027469.1, read on the forward strand.
AAAGGCACACTCATTCTTCAGAGTACTGACAAGGCCTGAAGAGGTACATCCGGAGTACAATCACGGAATTTGCTAAAGGTGAAACACACTCAGATGCTTCGGTTTTCCCTCTTTTCTTTTGCTTTGTAGTCTGGAACCCATATAGCTTCAAATAGGTCCTTGTTTTCACTGTTCTCACATGACCTGGGTTGAACCATGCAGTTTTATGATAGAACAAATCTTGTTTTGCACAAATGTGGAGAATGGTACAGCACTCCGAGCACAAAACGATTTGATTGAAATCAAGAAATGAGTTCTTGACCGGGTATTGAGCCCACAACTGACCACAGTCAAAATGACTCAACAAAGAAAAAGAAAAGGGAAACAACCTAAACACCCCTCAACAAAGGAAAAACAAGGTAGAACAACCTAAACACATCTATTGACACTCAAACGACTCAAAACAAGAATCGAGACAAACAAAAGCACACATACACAATACTCAGTTGTGTATTACCAATGGCAAGAGACTTCTCAGTTCACGAGGAGCCAATTTCTCTGGGTATTGTTTCCCACCCTTTCTCATTTGTGATTCTCACATCACTCAACCCTCAGGCTCGGCTTTTCTTTCAAAACCCTTTTCTTACCTTTTCTCTCATCGCACATCTCTCTATTCTTTAATCTCTCATTTTCAATCCCTCCCCTGGGTGGTTGATGGATAAATAGAAAGTTGCGGGGTCTTGCCCCTAGCATTCCACTAGATTCTTCTTCTTGTTTACAACAGTGAGTTTCTCCCACAGAGGGGCTGTGCTACAACTGGGTGTATAGCAAATCTGCAGTTGACATCGGTTGACGATGCTCTGTTGGGGAGTTTGGACATGATCAGATCTGTCCGGATGAGGAAGTGGAATATCTTGATCCATTCCAGTTCGTGCTTCACACTTGGCTTGATACCTCGTTGCGTGGAGGGTGTGAGAGCTTTCTGCCCTTTTGCGGTCAGCTTCAGTGGTGCCCTTTTTCGACAGGCAGAGTGCCCTTTCTGGCAAGTATAGTGCCCTTTCGGGCAAGTATGTTGACAACGGGGAAAAGACAGAACACCTAAATCAACTGTGCCCCTAGTTCATCATTTTCACCATTTTTTATTTTTTGCTTCTGCTAAAACAATTTTGATCAGCATAAGAGTTTGATTAACATGCTTGTTCAACTTTTTGATTTTGAAAATCATGCAAGTCAGGCTGTGAGCACTGAAAGTTTTCCTTTTTTTGGGTCTAAGAAATAGTCCAGTTTTGGAAAAGATGGAATAATTTTTGAGAAAATTAGTCAACTTCAGTAAAAATTCTCAAAAACTATTTTTGCAAACGGCCATTGCTCGACGAGCACAGAACCTACTCTTAAGATGCACAACCTCAGATCCAAAAAATGGAAAACTGCCCCTTTGTCTGAAGGATACCGCATGGCAACGGAAAGTTGCCCCTTGTTTGGATAACGCCGCAGCACATTGTATGGAAATGGAAAGTTGCCCCTTGTTTGAATGGCACCGCAGCGCACTGAATGGCAACGGAAAGTTGCCCTTTGTTTGAATGGCACCACAATGCATTGTAGTCAGTCGTCAGAGTGACGAACATAACCAAACTCTTGGATACAGATAAGGCAAAGATGATCAAAACCATTACATGGACATAATCAATTTGGAAGTGTTCGTGGCTGGACTTCAGGATGAAGTTGCCTACGTATCCCAAACATGGGAATCAAGCTTTACGTAGTTCGGGGTTAAGGTACACTCAGGTATTATCCTCACCTTTTGCGCTCTAACTTTTGCCAAGGCCGTCCTTTCTGGGTTTTCAACCTCGCGAGCTTTGTTTTTGTTTTTCTTTTTTTTCAATTTTTTTCATTTTTTCATTTTTTTCCATTTTTTTTCATCTTTTCTTTTTCATTCTTTGCATTTTATTTCTTTTCTTTTTTTTGTTATTTTTCTTTTTTTTTTCTTGCTCTAACTTTTGCCTGGGTCGCCCTTCCGGGTTTTCGGCCAAGCGAGCCTCTCAAGAGTAAAAGTGTAGCTTTGTCCATGTCGAATGGTTTTGAGATCCTGAAGTCATCTGAATCCAGGAGAATGGCCGCTATTTGCTGACGATGCAAGAGTCCATCCAATGGGGGGCTGAATTTGCCGCTAGTGTTGTGGATAGGAACTCGGTTGTCCTTCAGCAATGTCTTCTTCTTTCCTCCCTTCTGGGGTTTGGCATTCTTGCCGATCTTCATTGATTTGTGGAATGATCCATCTTCGGCTCTTCGAGCACAATCTGCCATCTTTTGCCCCTAGTTCGAGGGGTGCTTCTGATCTATCTTTGCAAGCTTCTTTTGACGACATCTGATCTTCTTGATCTGACTTCCTTGCCCCTGATTCACGGGCTACTGCAAATCTGGCCACATAGGCCTTACATTGTGATTGACCTTTGAATATTCTGAATTAAGGTTCAAGGTTTGAAAGCAGGAGATTTGGGTCTCGAGGCTGAGAGCGATCCTAAGATGCACAATCTCAAGAGCGATTCCACACAGGTCTTCGCAGGACAACACAAAAATATTTTTTGAAATCTTTTAAGAAGGCGACAAATCGCTCGTGTTGAAGATAGTGTAGAACCAATCTGGATCAAGCCAGGATCCTTCTCAGTACTCACATTAACAAACATGATTTCATTCATTAAGGGTTTAGCACGCCTCTCTTTCTCTCAAGTGATCAAATTTTGCAAAACCCGAAGAATTCCTTCCTCTTCGTTTTCACCGCAGTGTTCAAAAAGTTTTGAAAAACTTAGGCCAATGCAATGAGTTCGAGGTGCAGTAGAGCAGGTGAGGTGCTCTGCCATTTCATTCAAATCTCGGCACAACTAACACACGACAGAAGAAAACACAAGAGTGCAAAAACTACTGTTGTTTCATTTAGATTTGTTGGCGCAACTGGCTCCATGGCAGAAACAGACTCAAAAGAAAGCGAAACGATAATCACAGAACAAAATAGTGATGCCCGAGGTAACACCCCCGGAATCACCCAACTCCTATACAACAGGACTGACTCAATACGACAAGACAGAGCTCAACTGACTCAGTATGAAAATACTGACTCAAAACAAAGAGACGGACTCGAAATAAAACAACAGAACTGACTCAATACCCAAGCCAGAACGTACAAAAAACCAGCATTCACAAATGCTCAAAACAGTGTGTGCCATATACCACATCTGAAATAAACTGAACGCCGCCCGCAGGTGGTTCATCCCCCGATCACATAGTCACATTATCCCCCACAAGTTCACTGATCAAGTGCCGATAGACTTTGCAGAGCTTGGTGCGACGATGACCTCATTGTCAATCAGATTTTGTATCTCGTGACGAAGACGAACGCAACTATCAATGTCATGACCGGTTTGTTGATGGAAAGCACAACACTTAGCCGGGTCATGCTTTGCAGGGAGAGGGTTGGGTAGAGGCCGTTGTTCTAACAGTTTCAGATGTCCTTTCCTGAGTAGGACCCCTAAGGCTTTAGACAAAGGCATATAGAGTGAGGTGAAAACCCTCTTGCCTCGGGGTAGATAGTCCGAAGTTCGGGGGTTTGGATTGGATGCACCAACAAAGGGGCTGGCTGTTCTTGGTGTGGTGGTGGCAACCATGACTTCAGAAGATCTTGCAGCTGCATCACTGTTGGCGGTCGCATTCGAATTGCGGGTAAATGCCCTCCTGGGCTGCTCCTTTTCCTGACCAATGAGGCCCTGCTTCATAGCGTCCTCAATCTGTACTCCCATCTCATGTAAGTCTGGAAAGGTGGGGAATGGGAGAACGATCATTTTCTGCATGAGTTTAGGCTAGAGGTTGCGCACAACCATCCGTATTTGATCCTTATCGGTCGGCCTAATGGCCATCATTGAGGCCTTGGCCCTCCAGCGGGTTACGAAGTCAGAAAAACTCTCCTTAGGCTCCTGCCTTGTCATCTCAAGATCACGGGTTGTAATCTCGATTTGTGTATTATAGGAGTATTGTGCAGCGAAGGCCTCGGCCATCTCCTCCCAGTTCCTTTTGACGTCGTCTTCTAATTTTGCATACCAGATGGCCGCTACACCTGACAAGGTCCGGTCGAATAAAGAAAGCTTATGTAGTCTGGTGAGGCCCATTGGCCTTAGTATGTCTGAAAATAGCCGCAGGTGCACCATGGGATCCCCGGATCCATCAAATCGGTCAATATACGACATCTTAAATCTGTCTGATAGCGTCACGGCTGCGTCGGTATACCCATCCTCGATGTCCGGGATAGACTTCACTCCTTGGGATTTCTTAAACAGCTTTTCCAGCTTGCTCACCTTCAGCGCTGTAGGGTCTAACTCGAACTCAAAGGGTGAATCCGGCAGGTTGATCGGTGCTTTAGATAGCTGGGGTAGGATCGGGGGCGGAGGTGGCCCTGTCGGAATGTTCGTATCTTCCTGAACATTAGCTGTCTCCCCGAGTGTTGGAACTCTGGGTGGGAGAGGAGCCTGATGTGAAGCAGATGCTCCTGTTTGCTACTGCAGCCGGGCAATTAAGTCTGCCTGTTGGGCCATGATCTCAGCCTGCTGTTTGGAAAATTCTGCTTGACGAGCAGCATCTTGCTGCATGGTTTTCATGCTCTCTTGGAGTTGACGCATCATTTCCTCAATTCCTGCCATGTTCTGCTGTTTCGACTGACTGACTGGTATATCTATCTCTGTGATAAAAAATGAGGCCTCAGCCTGACTGTTCATTGGTTGGGTGGATAAGGGCCACTGATCTGGTAACTGCTAAACTGGTGATCTGTGCTTGACTGGCCCTCTTACCCTACCTCTGGCAAAGGAACATTGATTGCCCTTGAATTGAATCTCTGACCCAACAAAGTCTATCAACACAAGTCCAATGAATCTGGGGGATCTCAGAGCCTTCTGAAGTTATGGTTCGAAGACTACCTAGCAAAAGAGAAAACAGACAGCATCTCAGCCTAATTTCACCAGAACAGATTTGAGCATAGCTGAATAATTACGCTCCCTACAGAATTCTGCCCAAAATCCTGCCTGTAAACTGATACCCTCAGGTAAAACTGATTCCACCAAATACTGATGCCTGCGGGCCTGATACCCAGACTTGTAAACTGTTACATGCATTTCCTGTAGAGATACACTCTAGAGCACATAGCAAACAAGTGAGAGCCAAAACACCCCTATGTTGGGGTAGGGTTTCCTTGTCCTATTTTGTCAGGAGCTAGGGTTTCACTACGCACACAGCGGTTTCAAACAACCTAAAATCGGGTAAGCAACCTGTCCTAGCTTTGGAATGGTCACTATGGATTCCGAATATGCACTAGGTCGAATGGTCAAAAGGGTGGCCCAGTAAAAATCGGGGTTTGTGTTCCCATCGTGGCAAAGCCCGTAACCGGTCAGCCTTACGGCATGCTTTTCAAAGCGAGCCTCCGGTAAACTGTTCAAGAATAGCAGATGGCAAACACGATGTCCTAGGCGCACCAATGCACATGTAATGCAAAGAAACACATGAGTGTAGCCTAAACAAGATATCATGAGTTCGAGTCAAGTTCTCACCAGAAACTCTAGACGTCCCCGAACGCCCCGGGAGGGAATCCTGTTTTGTTCATTTTGGGCTTACTATAGTTCGGACTCAAATTGTCACAATTCTAAATCTGAACCAAAGAGTCCAAATCCGGCAAATCATTTTTGAAAACAGATTTTTTGTAAAGAAGTGCCAAACATAGACTGCTTTGCCAGATACAGAGTCCCCGCCTAAATATTTATTTTGGGGAATTTAGGAAACCCTGACTCATGCCTAAGGCCACGTGTCCGTCATCACCAAAGTTGCCTTGGCTCGGGAACTTGGGTACGATTGGGCTCGGGAACTTGGGTACGATTGGGGAAGGTCACTTCGTGAGCACCCCCGCTCGCCCGATCAAAGATCGGCCTCTACTAACCACGATATCGGGTTTTGAAAACATATGTGCTCTTATTCCGGTTATTAGCTTAGATTTACTATGTGATGCACACAGCATACAAGTATAGACCGGATCGCCTGAATTGGAACAAAACATTTCATGTTTGTTTTTTAAAGCAATTTTCTACTCGCACGCAGGCTAAAATGCAGATTTTGACACCCTCGGGTGGGCTTAGGAAAGATGATTTGGCCACTATCTAGTGGGCTTAAAACTCACAGCCAATGCATTATTCCAATTCAGATAATCCAACTTTCACCCACAGGTATTCAGGCAGTTATATCACATAAGCAAATAGCCTCATGGTAAGCATGTTATCATGGCAGTCACTCACACACATGCAAGGATGCTAAAGCATAACAGCTTACCTAGTACTCTGAGCCAAAACAAAAGCTAGTTAGTAATCAAATGTATGATCCTAGCTCATGTTAAGATGGCTAATGCAACGCATACAAAATGCAACTGGAAATAGGCTCGGCTATTCTAAGATGGCATATGAAATGCAACAGATAGCATGTATTCAACTTTGGAATGAAAAATACAATGCAGTTAGTATGATGCGCCGAGCCCGGTGCATGCAATACAGATGAATGATGCAAACATGCGAGCATAAGTATGCTAATTGAAATATGCCCTAGTACTAACCATTAAAAGCAGGTAAGTAAAAAGGAGAAAGAAGTGGAGGTTGGAAGACATGCATCACACACACACACGCTTATTACATAATTCGCCCTCTCTCAGAGGAACCAAAAGAATAATACAAATTAATTAACTAACAAGCTAATCAAATATTACACAACCACTTAACTAATTAAACAAAATTAATTAAGTTAAGAAAGCAATAAAATAGCCTCGGGGAGAGGGTCAAATGCACACATGCTCGGCTTCGCTCGAAAATCCAACGCCATGATCATGTTGCCTCTATTTACACTACTTTATGCCTCTGAAAATTGCAAAAGTCCCAAGGTTGGTTCTGGAACACTCCCTGAACACTGTGGGATGTCACCGACCAAGTGGAAACATCACCGACCATGGGAAACTGGTCATCGACCAAAAGTATGGCTCTCGGCCAAAAATATGTAGTCGGCCGGCACTCAACGTGGTCGGTCGGCTATCCATTCCTGCAGAATCCTGTTTCACAGTGGCAGAGGACAAACAGAGCATGGCAAAGCATTTACGATGCAATATTTGCACAACCAACCTCCCTATCATGTTATGAACTCAAGGAAGGATGGTCCTCGGCCCTCGGGCCACCAATCACGCATTTCGATGCATGATGGCCCAAGAGGCCAAGTGTGCATTTCAATGTCAAATGTAATGCACACAAACACATAAGGCCCCCAATCTCTATCATGATTGATCACGAGGGATGGGATGCATGCAATGATATGCAACCTAAGCATGCAAACTAAGCATGCAATATGAGCATGTGAACAAGTATGCAAACATGCAAGCATGTAACAAGTATGCAAGCTAACAAGCATGCAAAGTGCAACTTAAACATGCAAGTATGCAAGACATGTAACAACATGTTAAGCAACTTAATCAAAGATGCATGCCAAATGCGATATCGCTTAAACATGCAACAACATATTAATAAGCCAAGTATGTAACAACATGCAAGGCGAGCATGCAAGAACATGCAAAGGATGGACTTACACCAAGATGGACAGCTCTCTAATAGGTCCAAACAGTGGCCATATGAGATGAGAACAAGGCCCAAGATTCATGCAAACATGTGCAATGCAAGGGCTCCAAGCCTAAGGCACAAAATGCAACTCTCCAAGAGCAATGCAAGGATGAAACATGGCATACAATGGCATACATTCCAGCTCTGAAATGGCATACTAAATGATTCCAAAATGACTCCGAAGCATGCAAACACTCATGATATGCATGGTAGGGGCCTCAAAACCCAAGACTAGCCTAAGCATTTACACTATAGCTATACAAAGCATGAGTGATATGGCCATGGCAGCCCCAAATAGTCATAGGATAGCCCAAAATAAGCATAAAATCATGTTAGAGTAAAGCCAAAATATGCTAGGATGATGAGTCAAAACATCATGCCCAAGAGGCTAGTAAGCAAGATTTGTTCTACACTTATATGGAGCATGCAAAGGATGACCAAACCAACTATGGATAGGGTCATGATATGGCAAAACATTACCAAAAACATGCTGAAATGTAAACCAAACAAGCTAACAAGACATGACAAAACATGAAGCATGTGAAGCTAGTTTAGGGGATTGACACTACAAGCGGATGAAGCATTCAAGGGGTCACTAAACCAGCCCAAAACAGATTCATGACATGCCAAAATATGACCAAATACCCACTGAAATGTATCCAATATATGCAAGAATGAGGTGCTACTTTGAAAAGCTATGAAGGGGGTTGCTCTACACATGCAAGAGGCAAGCCTTAAATGACAAAAACAGCTCTGGAAAGAGTTCAAGCAGGCCCTAAAACTCACTGAAAAAGGCATGAACCGAGCTCAAGAAGTGTGCAAATATGGGCTCTTTTGTAAGGCCAAAAATGCAAGTAAACAAGACAATAAGTTGAGGGGATGACCCTCTCCTTCTTAGGACCTCAAAACATCATCTCCACCACAGAAATCGAAGGCCAATACAAGGTGGTCCTGAAGCTCACAAAAAAGGTACAAAAATGAGGCCAAACAAGGCCTAAGAGGGGGTAGACAACCCTAAACACAAAAGTGATCTTAAACAAACTTCAAAAGGAGCTCAAAATAAGACTTTTTTCAGTTTATGACAAAGCTCGAAAATACTTCTAAGTATGGCTAAAAGATGAAGCAAAATAAAGACCAAAAGAGAGTAAAGTGTGTTACCCTTGTAGTTCTAGCAAAACCAGCAGCTTTGAGACCAAAAAATTAGACCTTCAACCTCTGAAAATGGCCTCCGAGGACCTTAGATGAGTGGTGGAGGTGTGTGGCTATGAGGTGTGGTGCAAACGGGTCAAGAACCAACATTTTTGGAGCTCAAAATATGGAGATAGAGAGAGATACAACTCTTGTGCCTTAGACCATTTTTTTTTTCAACCCTTGCAATGGAAGATGAGCTCTTCTTTTATAGAGGAAGAAAGGTCCAAGCTTCTCTTAGAAGCTTGGAGCAAAGGGGCCAAGCTTCTCTTAGAAGCTAAAGCAAAAAGGGTCAAGCTTCTTGAGGAAGCTAGAGCAAAAGGGCCAAGCTTCTCCAAGAAGCTAAAAAGGGGTCAAGCTTCTCTTAGAAGCTTGGAGCAAAGGGTTCAAGCTTCTTGGAGAAGCTAGAACAAAGGTTCAAAAGGTTCAAGCTTCCTCAAGAAGCTAAAACCAAGGGTTCGAAAGGTTCAAGCTTCCTCAAGAAGCTAAAACCAAGGGTTCAAATGGTTCAAGCTTCCTCAAGAAGCTAAAACAAGGGTTCAAAAGGTTCAAACCCCACTCAAGAAAAGGTCTCGGCCAGAAAAAGTGGCCGATTGACCAAAATCAGTGGCCGGCCGACCAAACACAATGTCGACCAGCTAACACCTTTGGCAGGTAGAAAGAAAATAGGGCCGGTGGCCTCCAGCCATGGCCGGTGAGGTGTGGGGATGGCCTACAAGCTATTTCCCACCCTCAGAAGCAAAACAAGATGTGTTTAGTGCAAAACAAAACACAAAACAAACAAGTCGAGAGATCTTGAGGCAAGGCGCGTAGCCGAAACCTCCGAGAACTCAAGACGAACACAAACATGGGTGATCATCGAGTGTTCAAACCATGACGTCCAAGTCTTGAGGACGGTCAGAAATGGGGTGTCTACACATGCTTGTTTCATTGTTGCATGTTGTTGCATACTATACATGTCGACATGGTTAGGTTGTATGCCTATTGCATATTGCATGTTAACATGCTCATGTTGCATTAGATGTGTTGCGCACTTGAGTTATTTGCCTGCTTGCTTGCTTGCCTAGGTTGCATTGCATTGTATGTGCAGCCCCTGCCTCTCGATCAATCATGATAGAGGTTGGGGCCCTTTATGTGTTTTGTGCATTTCATTTGATATTGAGTTGCACACTTGGCACCTTGGGCCATCATGCATTGAAATGCGTGATTGCTGGCCCGAGGGTCAAGAACCATACTCCTTTGAGTCTCAAACATGATGAGGAGGGTGGTGATGCAAACATTGCTTTCAAATGCATTGTCATGTCTTGTCTGTCCTCTGTTGTAGCAAACCAGTATTCTGCAGAAAGAAATGGCCGGTCGGCAACTTTCAGTGCCGGCCAACTATCAATACCCAGCCGGTGATCTAATTTTTGGTCGATGACCATAATTCCATGGCTGGTGGTGCTCCCTCTTGGTCGGTGGCCTCCCACAACTCTCAGGGAGTATTTTAGAAGCAATTTGGAAACTTGTGCAGTCTTCAGAAGAGGAAAACAGTGCAAACAGACGCAACATGAGCATGGCGATGGATTTCCGAGCGGAGCCGAGCATGCGCGCATTTATCCCTCTAGCCGAGGCTGCTTTACCGCTTTATTAGCTTAGTTAATTTGCTTAACTAGTTAAGTGGTCTGTAATAATTAATTAGCTAGAGTAGTTAATTATTTATTTGGTTTGTACTATTCTTTCAGTCCCTCGAGAGGGCGTAATTTTGTAAAGCGTGCGTATGTGTGATGCTTGTCTTCCAACCTCCACTTCTTTCTCCCTTTTACTCAACTGCTTACGATGGTTAGTTCTAGGGCACGTTTCAATTAGCATCCTTATGCTATGCATGTTTGCATCATTCATCAGTATTGCATGCACCGAGCTCGGCGCGTCATACTAACTGCATTGTATTTAAATTCCAACTTGAATACATGTGTTGAATTGTCACATCTCAGGTGCCATTTTAGATTCTAGTTGTATTTTGCCTGCGATGCATTAGCCATCTTAACATGGATTTGGATCATACATTTGATTACTAACATATTCCTTGTTTTGGCTCGGAGTACACTGTGAGTATTTATGCTTTAGCATCTTGCATGTATGTGAGTGTTAAGATGACAGCATGCTTACCATGAGGCTATTTGCTTATGTGATATAATTGCCTGAATGCCTATGGGTGAAGGTTGGATTACTCGAATTGGACCAATTCATGGAAATCCGTGTTTTAGCCTACTTGCGAGTAGCAAACCTCAAACCATTTTCCAAACAAACGGATATGCGATGCTTTGTTCCAAATTAGGCGATCTAGTCTATACTTGTGTGCTGTGCATATCACATAGTAATTCTAGGCTAATAACCGGAATAAGAACACATATGTTTTCAAAACTCGATATCATGGTTAGTAGAGGCCGATCTTTGATCGGGCGAGCGGGGGTGCACATAGCTGACCTTCCCCAATCGTACCCAAGTTCCCGAGCCGAGGCAACTTTGGTAATGACGGACACGTGGCCTTAGGCAACGAGTCAGGGTTTCCTAAATTCCCCGAAAATAAATATTTAGGTAGCGACTCTGTATCTGGGAAAGCAGTCCATGTTTGGCACTTCTTTCTTAAAAATCTATTTTCCAAAACGATTTGCCGGATTTGGACTCTTTGGTGATTTATCAGTCTTGCATTGCACATTGCGAGATCAGATTAAGAACCGTGACATTTGAGTCCAAACTGTAGTGAGCCCAAATGAACAAAACGGGATTCCCTCCCGGGACGTTCGGGGACGTCTACAAGGATTTTCTGTAAAATTTTGATTTGGAATGATTAAATTGATTGAGTTTCGTCTTTATTCACTTTTTATATCTATATCTAAGTTCTTTACACATTTGACTTAGAGCTATTATATAAAATATCTCCTGAAAGAGAATTGGAAGAGGAGAGGTTTAGAGGAAGAGGAGAAGTTCAACAAGGAGGAAGATTGGGGGATTTGAGAGGGTTTGTGGAAATTTAAGCTCATGGTACGTAAACTTCACCTTAAATAAACTCTTTCTTGGATTTGAGTAAGCATGCCCTTTCATTTGGGTGAGCTAGGGTTTATGTTTAAAGTGTTGTATGTGATCATGGTTTAATTGGAAAATTACACTTCTTGTTTGGTTGTTTGGGGGCTAATTTGGGTTATATTGGGAAATTGTGACTCATGCCTAGAATTTTCATGTTGGAATTACATGTTGGTGCATGTATAATGTTTGTGTGTTTAAGAAGATTAGGTTGTGTTTATGAAAAAAAAAAAAGAGTAACTTAATTGAATTTGTGACTCATGATTTTTGTAACATTATACACTTGTGGTCCACAATAATGTAATATTGAACCATTGGGTTGCATTAATCTTCTTTATTTTGTGCTTCATGTTGAATTTGCCAAGTGAGGAGTTGCTTGAAATTTCGGACTGCAAACTGGGCAGAATCGCCACACGTGTGGAGGTCATGGTCGCACATGCGGGAAGCCTTGCCGTACGTGCGGGGCTCACAGCCGCCCATGCAGAAAACAGGGGGAAATTGGACTTTGCATTCTGAAAAATATGCACGTGTGGGACCTCACAGTCGCACGTGCGGGAACCCTTGCCGCACGTACGAGGCTCACAGCCGCACGTGCGACCCATGCTGGAAAAATCTATCCGCTCCGTTTTACATGCTTGACCCTCAGATATTTTTGAAATCTGTATTTGATGCCTTTTTGATATTTATAAACTCATTCGAAGCGAAGCAAGTCAGAAAATGACTTAACAAGGAAAAGGAATTAATTTGCAAATTGTGCATGTATGTAGGTCACAATCCGGGAGGAACAAGCACTCCGCTACAACACAGTGAGTACTAGTACTGTAATTGTACATTTACTTACCGTTAATAATTCTTATTATTAACGCTCTGTTCTTCACAAGTTAATTACGTTAACATTAATAAATGATTGGAAATTCTGTGTACATCCGTATAACTCTGGAATCACTCTGCTCTGTTGATATCTGGGCCCGAGGCCAATCTGTAAAATCTGTTAGGCCTAAGGCCGTTCTGTATGTTACTGGGCTTAAAGCCACTCTGTTTAAAGACTGGGCCTAAGGCCGTTCTGGAAATAGTTACAGAATCAGATTAACCATATGTTCTCTGCATTTATATACGCATTGATATGCATTATAATTCAAGTTGATCATTGAATTGTTTAGGTACTATTATTCACTGAGCCTGGCTCACTCTGTATTTTGTCTGCTTCTATAGGTAATCAACCTGGATGTCAGTCTTAACCCCTGATGCTCATCTCTCTTTTGTCAACCTCAGTGTGTCCAGGCACTTAGACGAAGCCCGTGCATTTTTGTGAAGTTTTGCTAGGCTTTTGGCTTTGTACTCTAATTGTCTGCCTAAGGTTAAAATGTATATAACCCCTTTCTTCACCAATGTTTTTGTTATACACCCAATTATGGGGCTGGGTCTATGTATGTGTATGTATATAACTGATTCTCAGGTGTATGGTCATGGTATGTTATCTACCTGATTAGATGATTTGTGATCCTGGCATATTAGTGGTAGCTCAATGGATATTATTGTATGTTATTAAATGCTTCCGTTCAGGCCCCATATGTTGTGTATATCGAATGAAGTGTCCGTTTCTGAAATGGTCATGCCCAAACTTTTAGGGATGGGTTTGGGGTGTGACATGATGTCACTCTCATAATTTCAAGAAGAGGAAGCCGATATCTATTTGTCTTATATGTGCAATCCATAATCAACACACGAGAGAATGTATGAAGCAAATCCAAACTCACTGGATGTGCCCAAAACAAGTCTGTGACAGTCATTGTCACGCCCTCAAAATAATACATATAAACCCACTTTCTTGACATGCATAGACATAAGAGAATAAAGCATATTTCTATTTATCAGAGTATTCATTACAAAAGTATTACATGTTGGCAACAAAAGTAAATGCCTACGGGCTTACAACTTTCCAAGCCAACACTTGGTTACAAAAGAAGAGAGTACTAACTCAAATACACATTAAGCCTGTGACTTGAGTTTACTTGTAATATCAAAAGAGAACAACAAAAAGAGCTATCAATCCCAAGCCTCCCATGCTACGTCCTTGGAGGTGGCATATCACCTGAACCTGAAAATGATGTCCCATATAGGGTGAGCCAATGCCCAATAGAGATATGCTAAGCCAAGTATGAAATATGACTAAAACAATAGCATTTGATAGATGGTTAAGACTTATGAACCAACTTATAACACAATCCAGTTTCATGACAATTAGTCCATGTTTCATTCCACTTTCTTTTACTTATACAATTTCGTTCATAAACATGGCTCAGAACCTGGCCAAACAATTCTATGAGACTATAACTCATTTTAAAACATTTCCATACTTCACAATTCACATGAGATAAGAACTCATATTAAAACACTTCCATACTTCAATAAGTACACATATTTGCTGTACTAATGGAGTCCATCCCCTATCTTCTCCCAAACAGGTTTGAGAGTCCATCCCCTATCTTCTCTCAAACCATGGAGTACATCCCTTACCTCCTCCCACACAATACAATGTATATAAACAATTATCATATACATGATCAATCAATACACATATTTGATGTATTATTCCAACCATCATATTCAATGACATATTCAACCGATTAGTTTTAATTCACCTAATCATCATGCAATGTCTACAACAATCAAGACTATCCTCCACCGATAGCCCAAAGCAGTTATTTCTAAACAGAAAATTAATGCATTAAACAGATATAATATCAACATTTACATAGGTGAGCGATTAATCAATCCAACTACACCATGCAATCCCATAATTTCCCAATTCCATTATTCTCAACTCAATTTCACGTTTCCCCAAATTAATTTATTACAAGAATTAGGGCATTTCCCCTTTTTTCTCAAATATTGATCCTAAGACCAAATTCCACCAATTTAACTCTCAAGCCCACATTCCCAAGGCTTTAAATACACATGGAGCTTAAAAACACAAAACCCCTCTTTTATAAATTACAAACCAAACCCTAGCTTTTCCCAAAATTACCCAACAACACCAACTAATCAAAATGACTAACATTTATGTCAAAATTCATAAGATGGAGTAGGGTATCCCTACCTCGAAATTAGAAGCCCAAAGGAGAAGATGGTGAAAACCCAAAGTGCTCCAAATCCATAACTTTTCAGGTTAAAGTGAAGCCCTCGCGACCCTCTATCTTTCTTACAAAGAGATTCGGGTAGAAGATCACTAAAAATAGATGAAACCTTAGAGAGAAGGTGTATATATAGAGAGAGAGAGAGAACGGATCTAGGGTTTGAGAGAAAAAGGAGATGAAAAAGTGAAGTGTAATCCCGCTGCTGTCAACTGAAATACACCAGGCTCGCTCGAGCAAAGGAGTGGTCGCTCGAGTGACCAGACACAAAGGATACTCGCTCGAGCGTAGAAAGCCTCGCTCGAGCCAACAATTCTAAGCCTCAGGTCTGCAACTAGAAGCACGCTCGAGTGAAGAAAAGATCGCTCGAGCGAAGGAAACCAAAACATAGACCTCGCTCGCTCAAGTGAAGGAAAGCTCATTCGAGCCAAGAAATACAACTCTCAGGTCCAGAACCAGACATAGACGCAACCTCGAGCACAAGACTTCTCGCTCGAGCCACCAGACACAAAACTCAACTCTCGCTCGAGCGAAGGATCTAAAACAAAGAGCTCGTTCGAGCGACAAAAGCCTCGCTCAAGCGAAGGAGCAAAATTCTGGACAGCAACTATTGGTTTAAACTCACAACCAACCTGTAAGAAACCTGCCCAGCACATCCTAAAACTCAAATATATGGAATTAAAGGATGACAACAAGATATATACAACAACCAACTTCATGGAACTTAAGTCCGGATACAACAACCAAAGGAGAAAGAACCGGGATCGCTATAGTCATAGAGCCTTCCTTACATCGATGACGCTCAATGTACTTATGTTTCGCTAATTCACCTAGTAGTTGTTGCATCTAGGATCTACTAGCTTTCTGTAGAACCCTACATCGATGTCGTACATTGTAAATTGTCTTCATTATGCTCATATTAAGGGCATCCCTCTGTTTGAGTGTAATGAGTTCTCTTTTGGTCTTACTAGGCTCTTTGAAATATCTACTAACAACGACTTTTCATTAGCTGACAATCTCCCTGCATATGAATGTCCTTGGAGATGCTCTGTAGTTAGATGATTATGCAGTCCACGCATTACATTCAATATCCATTCATCGTTTGTTTTCAACTTGTATGCCTTCAAATCAAATGGACATTCGCACTTCTTCATACCAGTTTATCTCAATAAGTCTTTTGAGCCATCTTTCAACTTTTTACGTGATCTATACTTCCCACTCCACTCACAAGCAAGATAAATTCTTGGTCTCTTGGTACCGCCACCATAGCCCGACATCCTTATAACAATAACAAAGCCATTTGCCCTTCCAATATCACGTGCCCATGTGAGCAATTCATCTTTGCTGTCAAAAACCTATATGTAATGTCACACAACTTTCATAAGAACAAACTAAACAAACTAATTAATAAAAATTATGAACTTACGAATTTCATGTTAAAGGTTACATGTTTAGTAGAAAAATGACTAGTACAATCCACTATAATATCCGATTGAACATCAGTTTCTTCAGTGGATGCGATCTGAAGAAAATAATTTTCATTCGGTTGAACAGAGCCGAAAATAAAAGAATAATTCGGCACTAAAAAGCCGGAAATAATAGAATAATTCAGCACTACAGAGACGAAAAAAAGGAAATAATTTGGCACTCTATAGCCGAAAAAAATTTTAAAATTCGGCACTTAAAAATGGAATTAAATCTCAAGTTTCAGAATTTAAGTATCGAAATTTTTCAAAAATTCAAAACTTATATATCGAAATATGACTATTATTTCAAAAGTTGAATTTTGAATATTTTGATAAAATTCCACACTGACTATCCGACTAAAAAACGCAAAAATAAAATAAAAATTACTACACGAAAAAAAAAATTTAGCATTGATTTTGGTGTCATCAGATATATTTTTGCTTGATTTTGAACTTCCATAGGTTTGTAACTCTTCCATATCAAAATCAGGTAAAAATTGTGAAACCAATAATTAAACGATGTAAATAGTAGAGTATAAACCTAGAGATTAAAGCAATATGAGAGATGTTTTCATAGTATTGCACAGAGTGTGTAACAAGCAAAGTGACCACAATAGAAAAATTGGGTTTAATTGTTTTCATTCAAAAGGTGTATATTGAGATATTTTTGTTCCTAAAAGATGTGTATAGAGAATTTATGTATATAATATTAGAGGTGTTGATAAATGTCTATTATAGTAATTTTTAATTAAGATATAATTGTCATTAAATTAATTTTTTATTAAATGTGTGCCCTGAGTTTATCAGGTGAGTGGAAATAGAATTTCCCTAGAATCACCCTTACGAAAAACTTAAAATTTCATATACCCTTCCATGTTTTTACCTATTGTTTCCTAATGTAATTTTAATTATACCCAAAAACACATATTAATTATTTATTATTATCCTCATCGTCATCTCTATCTCTCTCCTAAATTCTCCAAAATTTAGCAGAAGCTCCAAAGCTTCTGCTTACTAAAACCAGACTCACTTTCACAACCAAATTCGCAAACATTTTCAGAGGGACAAAGCTCATCAACGATCGTCTTTTCATCTCAGACTCTCTCTGTCACTACTTTCAGTTCTCTATTCGGTAATTTCACTCTTGATTCTGTGTTTTTGTTGTTGTTTTGATCTCAATCTCTACTTATTTTCACAAGTATAGATTGATTAGGTCGTATTTTTCAATATCAACATTGTCTTCAATTCTTGATTCCTTCAATTCCGTCTCCAATTTTTATTTCAATGTTCTTAATTCACTCTCTCTCTCTAGAGGCACACAGAAACACGCACTCTCTCTCGCTTTCTCTTAATCAAGAATTGATTCCGAGCCACAATGATGTTAGTTACACGAGCACCAATCGATTGATTCTGAGCTTGGCGTTTGATTCTAATTCCGAGCTTCGAGTTCGATTATGATTCTGAGCCCCTTCCACGAATTTGATTTCTTTTTGAGTTTCTAACTTATTCAGTTTCCTCTCATTCTAGAAGTGTTCTTATTTTGATGCAATTGGTGTGTTAGGTTAAATGACAGTGAAATGATTTTCAATGATGGATTGAAATTAATTATGTGATTTTTTTGTGATGTTTCTCTGTGATTTGATTGAGTTAATATTGAAAGCAAGTGTCTTCATTCAATTTTTGTTAACCATTTCTGATCAGAGTTTTGTCTTCATTTTGGTTCTCCGGAGAAATTTAGAGTATGAATTGTGACTTACTGAGTTCCTCATGAAAATCAAACTTGCATTCATCTTTGTAATTTCATATGGTACTCTTTCCTTACC
This sequence comes from Camellia sinensis, assembly GCF_004153795.1. NCBI lineage: Eukaryota > Viridiplantae > Streptophyta > Magnoliopsida > Ericales > Theaceae > Camellia > Camellia sinensis. The sequence continues at coordinate 337,779 of NW_021027469.1, forward strand.
ATTTGACAATCATTTGTTGACATTATGGAAAACTTCCATTCATTTTGAAAGTAAATGTTGCTCTATTTCTGCTTCAAATGGCAATCATATTACTTAGAAAGGCTAAACAGATTGCGGCTTACTGTTTTCTGCATTGCATAACTAGTTTAGTCTAGGTTCACCCAAGGTTGGAGCACAAAATGTTGGTACATATCATTGAGTTAGCTTGAAAACATTGTCTTTTGTTTAGCGATATGGATAGTCTGAGGGGATAAAACAATATCTGGATATAAGAGAAGTTAGGATTTTGGTTCTCAATTGGACTTTTTATATCTGGATTTTGGTTCTCATTTGTATGTGGATTCTTTGGAAATGCTAGTTAGTTTTTTTTTTTTTTTCTTTGTTGGAATTCTTCAATTTGTTTCTCAGAGAATATATATGCTTTGTAATTCCTAACCATGAAATAGCTTAGATTTAGAAAAAATGTTCATTCTCTTCTGGGGTTATATTTTGTATGCTGCTATGGAACTCTATTCCATATGTGATGTATTTAACTAATTTTGAAGTTAGTTTTCATTGAGATAAACATTCTTATTACTTCAATTATTTCTTTTGAAGTCAGTTTTCCTGTGATATTCTACATTTCTTTCTTTGTTTGTTGTTTTGTTGCTTTTACATTCTTATTATTGTGTCAATTATTTCGT